>LR736877.1:4880146-4976815 GCA_902654985.2 Oryctes borbonicus | reverse complement strand
GAAGAAGCTGAAGAAGAAGAAGGTTTCTAAAGGCTGTCTTTAGAAATCTTCTGAAGAAGCTGAAGAAGAAGAAGGTTCCTAAAGACTGTCTTTAGAAATCCTCTGAAGAAGCTGACAGCATGATCAGCCAAACGTCAAGTCAAACATCAAGTACGCGACAACACCCGAAAGACATTTTTACTGTGGATTACGGTCGTGAAAACCTACACTCAATTATCTTACACACTTGACAAACTGAAGGCAGAAAAACGCCTGCATTCGGTGGTCGCCCTGGTAGAAATTGAGGTTCGAACCGATAGACCAGAAACCTCGTTCAGCATTTTTTGTTTTCTAAGCTTAAAGTTTTGCCACGAGAACGGATTTCTATCGGACGAATTAATAAGTACTTGTAAGCTTGGCTTGATTTTTTAAATTGTTGAGTTAATTTACCACTTAACTGAAGTTATTGTTTGTGTTTATTTAATTGTTGCAGTACTTCGCAAACTATTTACAAAAATTCTGTACATCGGAGGTTTGCTGAAAACTTTTTTTAGTCGTCTATCTAAATTTGATAAAGTATGCAAGTGTTGTATTTTAAATAACAAAGTTACCGATACACGCGTTCAAACCGAAAGTAAGGTTTAAGTAAGAAGAAAAATAAAAAATATAAACGCATGTTCCGGTATTTTTGTCAGTAGACGGTTGTAACAAATCTATCGAATTCATTTTTGCTTTCATCATAAACACCCATCTGTGTAACAAGCAATTTTTAATGTTAGTTTAGCAATAGATTGCATCACGTCGTGCTTGCCAAATTAGTTTTACTTGTAAGACTAGTATTGAACAAAACAAAGTAGTCAGTTTTCTGTGAAGGACGGCGTGAACCTTAATACGTGTTTTAAACAACGTACCAGTTTACATAAAAAATATTTCGTCAACAATATGCTAAATATATTATCTAAATCGTGTGCAAACATGAATCATGTTTGCTAATGTTGATTTATCTGCAACTGAGCCAGTTTGTGCAAACTTTTGAATTAAACGATAAAGAGATCGTTCGGTTGGTCGATTATGTTATAAACTTCTCACAACGCGCATTTTAATGGTATATACGAATAGTTCCCAGGCGCTGTTGAATTGTTAACCTGTCCATATTTGTTATCAACATTTAACATGGAGATCCCCATGTTTCAACTTTTACCGTATAAAATATTCTGTGTACTTGAATTAAAAAATTTGGTGTAGTTGTCGTGTTTATTAATATAAAGCTTAAATTAGTAATTTAGCAGATAGTTTTTCATTTCACCCTGAGCAACATATTTCACGTGAAAATAATTATCGATTAACAAGGACGATAAGATTTTGCTTCACGATAATTACAGGAAACCACTAATCAAAGTTGCCAAACAAATGCATTCTAGCTAGAAGATCCGTCCGCATCGAAAATCGTAGATTAAAAAAAAAAACCTATCTCCACTCCTACCTCTCTGCCCCCTAATTCACGGGCGATTTTAATTTGAGTTACGACCGCAACAAAAAAAAGCGCCACCACCTTGTTAAGAGGAGATTAGATAAACAAACTGTACGACGCAAGGAAACTCTCGAACATCCCTCGTCCTCTCTGCCCCGGCGCAACTTCGAAAACCGGCGGATAATAAGCATGTGGAACCATCGGCATTCAGATGCAACTGCTTTTTTTCTCGTCACCGCGGTTCTTCTCGCACGCACTTTTCGAGTGTTCCTCTTTGGTTCGAATCGGTCTTCGTATCGGAGAACGAAACGGAAGATGAGGAGATCGTGTAGTCGGAATGGAGAGAAGCGAAACAGTAATTGTTTGTTTACACGGCTGTTTGGCAGGTCCCTGCCTTGGAATGCCGAGTCTTATTGAGAGATTGGAGGTGATGCAGTTTGTTAGAGCGAAAGAAGACTGGTATGAAGAAAGAAGGAACCTCGTTAGCATGGGTTATCGCTACCATAGGCGGGTAATACGGGTTTTCGATGGTAATAATATTCAAATTTAAGTTGGCAGTATAAATGAATTAAATAGTGCCATTAGCTTCGTATTGTCAAATTTTAGTTGGAAGACGGCGGGAAGTTTAACATTCATTCTCACATGGTTTTAATATGATTTTCTTACATAAGCTATGGGATTCCTTTGGCGTTTCTTCTAGTCTATCCGTATTCTCAAGATTATATATTATGATATTAGCGTGTTGATCGAATTCACAAGTGGTGCCCCGCAAGGATCAAAGTTTGGCCTTCTGGTTTTTAATTTATTTGTAAATAGTCTTTTGCAAATGATGTTAAATTGTTTCATGGTGTGTTTGGCCGTAGTGAAGCCGATGGATTGCAGCGTATTGTTGACCTGCTATAAAGTTTTTAGCTATAGTCAATAAATTATCAAATTAAACGACATATCGATGATTAAAGCTCAAAACTTTACTGCTTTGGTGCTCTAATGTATATTAAAAAGTTAAGTTAATCATGTAAAAATGAAGTTAGCAGAAATCATTCCTGGATAGCAGATATCCACATATGTACATTTGACGTATGTTCAGTGCTTATCTATAGCGTATTTAAAGCATAGTTGTCATAATTTACCAGACGACATGAACTGATAGCTATCGCATGTAGAGGAAAAAGTATGCGCTCAGTAAATTTCTTCGAATTTTTTAAATTCAGGATTTATCGTTTTAGCTAATACTCACGCCATTCAATTATTCCTAATCGCCAAGTCAACAATCTTATCTCACCACGTTTTTATATATATATATATATATATATATATATATATATATATATATATATAGATATAGTAGCAAATAATTCGTCTAGAAGGAGACATTCATTTTCACCTTCTGGCAATAGACGGATACGTTTGCCTACGACCAGCGTATCACTGTTATCATTAGAAATTTTGTGGACATCGTCGTCTTTTTGTATTACTGAAGTTCTTTCTTGAGCAAATTCACCACGAGTCTCCTCGGGTTCTGATGTTTCACTGGTTTTACGAATGATTTCAGTTATTAGTCGTTGTGTTCCTATCCTCCACCAATTGCGTGTGCCATTCTATTGATGTTGGGAAATTGTGAAAACATTACACCTTATGACCAAATAGCTTTCCAATACGTATTTAAAGTTGTTGGTTTTAAATTAGTTAGCGCTAGTCCAATATGATGGATTGTTAATGTTTCATCGTTCAGGTTATAGTGTGTCTTTTACACACGCCTTTTGAGAAACCCAGTTATCCAACCCATGCTTGCAATAAATTCACACTGTTTGTTTAACTGAAATGAAGGAAATTTCTTTCCTAAAATCTGTCTATAAATTCTTAGTGCTGTTTTTTTTTGATTTTTTTCATTCATTGGGATTCCTTCTTATGACTTCTCTTACATTCATACATCTTTCGTTGAAGAAGATATCGGTATTATCATTACAGCCTTGAAAATATTGTTATATGCAGAGGAAGTCAATTGTAGCGGAACGCCACTGTCCTCCAGATGGACCACGACCAGGCCAAAAAGAAATAAGCTAGGAGGCTGGGTTAGTCAACTGTTCCAGTCGGCCACCTACGATCCAAACTAAACACATTTCCACACTCTCAGAGCTACGGTCTGCTCGAGTACGTACGTCTTTAAATCGCATAAAAACATAATACGATTTCGTATTCTAGATCGTAGCGAGCCGGTTTTTCTCAAAGGAGTTGTTAAAATTTCAATATCACGTGTAAAAACGTATTATTCGATAATTCCTTGCATAGTTTGTCCTCTCTCGCGCTCGACAAGGACGCAAAATACCGACGGGCATGTGAGTGAGAGTGTCCCGAACGTGACGTATTGTGTCGAGAAGAATTGTTTTTGCCTCCATGACTCAATTTAACACGTCAGGAATGTGTGGAGATTTATAAAGAGCGAGGTAAATCGCAGTCAGCTGCTTTTGGCTCTGTTCCTTCTGTATAATTTGTGTTGTATTTAATCGCAGAGCCAATGCGCTCAAGTTCCTCTTTTTTTGTTATTTCAAAGAATGTATTTTCATCCTTACGCATGCATTGTGGGAAATAAAATGTCATTGTACTGTTTTCCGGTTTTTTTTTTGTCGTATGCATCTATGCGTTCGTTAGAAAAGTTACATAAATGAATAACGAAACAACGATACGCTACTGTAAACAAGAAAATTGTTTTTTTTTTTCTGTTGACGTGCTTTCTATAAGAATTCGAAGTATTTGAGGTAATTTTATCTTGCATACTCGCAATCGTAATTATTATTGCAATGATGGGTTTATATGCCACTGGGTTGCATAGCAGATAGCATTGAATGAGATACGTTTCATTATTATGCAAGAGGCATGATGCGTGAAAATATCTATAACGTACTGTGTTACTTTGGAAAGTTTAGCTTTAACGTTTTCAGATCCAAATTCGATAACTCGTAATATTTAATTTCGCTTCATCATGTTTTGGGAGAAGATTCTACTAACAATAAAGCATTATGTTATGATTAGTGATGGGTATTATCGATAGTGACTGTCGACACATTAAGTTTTTGGGGATGCTATGTATGATGTTCCATTAACTAACGTGGTTCTTTGGTTGACCAAGCTTTGCCAGAAAATAAAAATATTGTCGAAAAAATTTAGATCGTTATTAGATACTTCCACGAAACAGCGTTCGCCTGTCCGCATCATCTTCGTTAAGCTCATGCAGAAGATCTTGTAGGGTTGTTTTTGTTTCTAAATATTCGAGCAACAGACTTCGAACTCGTTTTCTAATGCCGGTTGAATGGTTTATCTGTTACACTAGATAGCACATCTTTCGTTAGTGGTTGTTTTGGGGCGGCCGGCTTTGGGAATATTTTTAACGTCACCTGTTTCTCTTAATTTAGCAATCGATTTTGAAATCATTGTTTGGGTTATAGGAGTTCGCTCCGGTTGAATGTTGTTGAATAAACGTTCCCTGTCGCCATGTCTAACCATCATACGGAATTCGATTCTTTCGGTTGCAGTTACTATCATCATCTTCACTATTGAAAAGAATCACGTTTGCAGTGCGAGCTTCTTTTTATCTAACTAGATTCACTCGAATACACTAAACCAAAATCGACTAGAACCAACAATGCTCTGCTTTGCCATTATCGTATACCTCGTCAGGTTGCTTCGCGAAGTGTGATCGCAGCTTTATATTCTGCTAGCACCCGAGGTCCAATATATTGGACGCAAATATTACCTTGCATATTATATTTGTAACAGTATTAAGTTTAAATATCTCTATTTGACAAATTTTAATACATACACTACCCGACAAAAACATAGACGTGGTATCGTTTCTATTTACGAAACAAAGTTTATAGACATTATATAAAATGTAAATGAGGGTTATTAATACTTGTTATGTAAATAGTCCATTTATAGATATTTCTGGGTATTTATTGCTTTATGAGGGGTAATTGAGATTTTCCCAGATCGAAATAGGAATTTTAAATGCGACAAAAATTTAGAGCCTGTGCATTTATTACATTAATATAAGCAAAAATGTTTTAATTTGATACTTCTCTTTATATGCAGTGGTTGTGCTGGTAAAGTGTACACATTTCGCCGCGAGAAATTATATTTTATAAAGTGTTTGCAATATGGGTAGAAAACAGCAATTATCCTTGATAGAAAGGGGTAAAGTTGTAGCCTGGCACCAGGATGGTGTTAGTAAGAAGGAAATTACTCCTCGGTTACGAAGAAGCGATCATTGCGTTAGAAATTTCCTACAAGATCCGGAAAATTACGGCAAACCAAAAGGCCAGGGGCGACCAAAAGCTGTAAGTGAGCAGGACAAACGCGTGATATTGCGGTGTGCATCCATTCTTCTGCATCGGCGAGGGTTATTGCACAACAGGCGGGGATACAAACGCACGTGCGTAATGTTCAAAGGATTTTAAAGGCGTCACCGGTAATATCACGGAAGAAAATGTTGAGAAAACCACCACTTTCGGCGAAACACAAAGAAGCGAGGTTGAGATTGGTTGAAGAACACGTATCCTGGAAGAAACAATGGGAAAAAGTTATATTTTCCAATGAGAAACGTTTTAATTTGGACGGACCGGATGGGTACTCGCATTATTATCATGATCTGAGAAAGGAACCAAAAGTGAAAATGACCAGACAATTAGGGGGTGGATCTGTGATGATATGGGCAGCGATTGGATTTCGCGATAAATGTGGGATAGTGTTTTGCACAAACAAAATAACATCTGTGACGTATAAAGACTTATTGCGTGACAATCTTCTACGTTTTGGAAACCAATTGGCCGGGCGCAATTTTGTTTTTCAGCAAGATAACGCGCCAATTCATAAAGCAAAAAACCATTACTGAATGGTTTAAAGAGAAAAAGATTAAAACTTTACAGTGGTCAGCACGGTCACCAGACTTAAACATTATTGAAAACATGTGGGGTGAATTAGCACGTCGCGTTTATGGCGGAGGCCGTCAATATTTCACGGTACAGGAACTGAAAACTTCAATAGTGACTGAATGGCAGAATATCCCTCAAAATTATGTGTTAAATTTATATAAATCTATTAATAACAGACTATTGGAAGTGATTAAGAACAATGGAGGATCTACGCATTACTGATTACTCGTTTGTTGATTTTTGTTTTACATTTGCAACAGAGCGTCTAAATTTTTGTCGCAGAAATTGTTTAAACATTGAAGTAATAATTTATTATTTAGTTCATATATTACTGGAGGAGATATTTTTAAGTTTATTTTACTTTTATGAATAAAAACTTAATTAGATATCTTGCTAGTTTCGCAAAGAAATGTTGTAACCCTTAAAACCCGTAAAACATCTTACCGCGTCTAAGTTTTTGTCAGGGAGTGTATTTGGATCTATTCAAGAGTGATGTTCCGGTGATACTCGATTTCGCTATGTTGCTTTTATGTAAATTCTTTTACAAGCTCCTTTAAAGAAAATGTTAGTCTTATCAATTCTTCTGATGGATATGCATATATTCATCAGCTTCCTTATTACAATATTCTTATCATTGCTATGTAAATCCCGCAACATTTTGGAACTGCAGAGGAAAGAGTCACATCTGAATGTGAATTGTAATTATGCTTGGACACGTTGGTATTTGTTCATTGTAATTGAATATCAAAATTATTTGTGCGCAAGTAGGATATTTCATCCCAATACATACTGCAAAATATGTACAAAACAGCAATAATAGTGCACTGTGTATGCAGATTAGTAACTCTTGACGTCATGTACACGTATAAAAAAGATCTTTTCCACGAATTAACTATTATTATTGGACCATTAATGGATTTAGTCACGAAGATTATCCATTGAATTGATTTGATTGTTCAGTCTGAGATAATACGGATGCATCTTGGGAATATTATTATTTCAATTTTTTTATTAGATCTTACGAAAGGCAAGCATGTTTATTTTAAACAATATAATGACAATGATGATGGTAATAGATAATAATACATTCTCTTAGCGCTTAATCGTTTAAAATTAAAATTGGTGAGAGGGATTATTCGGGTAATTGCGTATAAGTACAGGATGAGTCAAAAATTATCGGCTGGTGACTTATGTAAACGCTTACGAGATGTAATCAAATCTTATTTGCCAATTAAGAGGAAGAATACACGCCAAAATCTTTGTACTTGGACAATAAACTTTCATCTGATGTCATCATATGCTAATACTTAGAAAACAAAGTAATTCCGCATCGGTAATTAAAACCTATTCTTTTTCTTCTATTTCTATGTTTATATCGATGCGTTTTAGGTAGCGAAGGATCCTCATTTTTTTTTAGAATTTCTCACACTACCGTTCATATATTTGGGGACGATTAAAAAATACAGTTGTTTTTTAATTCGAATAAAAACAAAAAGTTATTTGTAATTTAATTTACTTCTGTACATTGAGTACACTATACAAAACTAAAAATATTCCAAAAAGAAATGTTGTACTAATTATAATGAGGTCTATACGGATTTTTCGACGATATGTCCGCCCTTTGACTTAATTACTGCGGTACATATTCGTGGCATTCTTAGAATTAAAGATTTCAACAATTTTGCGGGGATCTCGGTCCATGCTTGCTGGAGCTTTCTCCATAAATCTTGTGAACTAGTCACTCCTTTTTGGCGAATCCTTCTGTCCAGTTCATCCCATATTAATTCGATAGGCGACAGGTCAGGAGATTGAGGTGGCCAAATCATTCTTTTTAAACGATCTTCTTCTTCCAGAGATGCTAAATAGTTTCTGCATGTACGAGAAGAATGCTTAGGGTCGTTATCCTCTTGAAACGTAAAGTTTCGACCTCGTAATCGTTCCCCACTTGGTGCAGCATTCTCTTGTAATATTTTGAGATAGCCCTCTTTACGAAGTATTCCCTGTATTCTTACTAAATCACCTACAGCTGTTTCCGCAAAACAGCCCCAAACCATTACGTTACCTCCACCGTGCTTCACTGTTGGTAAAATACACTGTTCGCTAATTCTTTCACCAACCTGTCGCCTAACAAACGTCCTCCGTTTGGAGCCAAATGTTTCAAATTTGGACTCATCTGTCCACAGCACGTTGCACCACTGTTCGAATGTTCAGTGTCTGTGTTCTTGTGCCCACTGCAATCTTTTTCTTTTATTTTGAACTTTCAAAAACGGTTTTTTGGCAGCTACTCGTCCCTTTAAGCCTGCCGCAATTAATCTTCGTTTCACGGTCGAATGCGAAATAGGATTTCTTCGTGAAACATTGACTTGCTGCGTTATTTCCGGAGCCGTTAGGAATCTGTTTCTTTTTGAAATAAGAATCATGAACTGATCCTCAGCAGCTGTTATCTTCTTTTTGCGTCCAGAACGTTTCTTATCAGCCAAAGAACCCGTTTCCGCCACCCGTTTTAATGTTGTAAATACACCATTTATCGATATTTTTAATTTTTTCGCAATAACTGCCATTGAGTATCCTTCATTACGTAAAGTAATAATAGCAGAACGCGTTTCGATGGAAATTTCTTTTCGTTCTGCCATTTCAGCACCACCCGTTTATTACGATAGTTAAATTTAAACTAAACTATTATCAAGATCGATTTTATTTTAAATACAAGACGATATCGGCTTTGTTTGTTGTAGTAAGTGTTCTATGAATCTCACATTATTCCTTTGTGGAAATATTCGATAATATTTTCAAGTTTACGTTTATAACTCCATAAAAGGGATTAAGAGGAATTTTGCCTGAGGCTGCGGTAGAATATAAATTCGATGGGATAGAAGAGAATACTGTTGTAAATTATGTTCATACATATAGAAATGTATACTCTTTCATATAAAACACAATCAATTGTCAATATTTCAATTTTGCTTATTTTTCGGAGTTTTTCTTTGTTGTCCCCAAATATATGAACGGTAGTGTATCTGCTACGTTATCTTAATACACCTAATAAAGTAACAAAAAAAATAAAAAATTTGATCGAAAATTAAAGCTAGTTTAGTTACTGTGCTTGTACCAACTTGTACATTGCAGGCAATCAGGTCGAACGAAAGAACAAAGCTATCTACTTTAGCGGTCCAATGTTCCTTTTGGTCGTGTGCTCACACGTAGTGTAAGTTGTAAGTGACAAAATTGTCGTTTACCGACTGTCTAATGCTAATGCTAATATTAGTCAATCTCACTTGAGTAGTGATATCAGTATCAAGAGAGTTTATGTTTGAGTATATGATAAGAAAGGGAAAAACTGTATCATAAGCATTGCCCTCTCTTTTATTATTCTTTTTAATATGTCTAGGATAGTCAAGTGCAAGTAAAATTGCGAAACATTTGCGCGTGTAATGCGCTGCTAAAAAGAAAGGAACATCTTATGCATATCGAGGAGAAATTAATTCGTGGTTTATTGATAATAAGTGTTAAATACAAAAGCATTACGATTACCTATCTAATGGAGAAGTAAAGAGAATCCAGGATTAATATCTTGCGAAATCACTTTTGTAACTGGCTAGCGTATGTCGAAACAACAAAATCACTATCGATTATAGTGTGATTATCACTTCTCGCATGAGCTTATTTTTTAGTTAAAAGTCGGATGATCATCCATGTACATGAACGTGCATGCTCATTTCCGTCCGTACTGAATTGAAACAATTAAAGCACTAACACCTCGTCTAAATGCATGGTTATTTAATTATTCGACGTATCGACCAATCAACGAGAAGGACGTCGCCTAAAATCAGCGTTTTGTAAAATCAACGCTATCGTGCACACGAACTATATACCTATTATGTAAAACGCGTGAAAGAATGAAAGGCGAATAAGTGCTGATAAATTTCATTATCAATTCACCTAATGTATTAAGTTATTTATTGGATATAATCATCAACTTTCGTATTTCCTGTCGGCACCTCATTGAAATTAACAACGTTGGCAGATTTTTAAAAATATTCTAGTTTGATAGCGGCGCGTCGGCTTTAGTGTACTGCTAAGTTTTCAGAATTTTTCAATGTATATTCTCTGATATATCGATCAATGTAGTTCCCTGTAAGATAGTAAGTTGCCAACTTGCATGCTTCGTTTCACCTCATGTATTTCTCTTGCAGGTATACCCTTTATTACAACTATTCTAAGTTTTCTTGAATTTCCCTTTTGTTCTTTTCGTCATCGGTTTCTTTCTTTTCCCATTCCTATAAATGACCAAACCATGACACTGTTTCTCGATTGTCTTTATTAAAGATTCTATATTTAAATCTTTTCCGTTTTTTTTTTTTTTTTAGTACTCTTTTGTTACGCCTTTTTCTCTTCATCTCCGTCTCCTGAAGTCTACTTTTTAAACTCCCATGTAATACCCAGATTTCACTGTAACATGTTAGTATTGGCTGAAACATGTTATTTTTGGGTCAATAAATCAATAGTTTTTCATTCGCCAGTGATATTTTCCGTACCTTGTTAACATCTTCTATTTGCTGTGCGATATGAAGGTTGGAAACGTTGATTAAAGCAGAAATTCCAGCTCTAGTCTCGATTTTTATTCTCTTTGTGTGGTAATCGCCTCACAACCAATTGTACTGTTTTAGAAAATTCCGAAGGAGAATATAAGGCTAACGGCTTCCCTACACACCATTCCTCTTTCTTGTGCATTAATACAATTAAAATTATCCAGTGTTTTCTAGCTTGCAATATTCGCTGCTTATCGCTAGGTTTTATTGAAAAATTTATTGCGGGGAATTATTTATTATTTTTCTATTTTTACTGATATGGATTTTATTGCACTCGACTCGACTAAGCTCATGAGTGGTAGATACTCGAATCATCATCGTCTGTTAAAATTAGACAGATGCAGTAGATTACAAATTTCAGATACGGAGATAAGCGCTTGTTTTGATGATAGAATGGCTTCCAGTAATCTTCGCTTGGCTGATGAAATCTTGATGGCAGTAAATCAAGTTGTTTGCAATGACCTCTATAGATAATTTTGCGACCTTAGCACGGGTTAATTAGCATAAACGCAGTGCGGGAGGAAGTGATTATTCCTGCTTTTATCGTTGATTTTAAGAAACATATCCTATTAAATTTCACGTTTAAAGTAAATAAATTAGAATCAAACAATAGCGTTGTTTACCTTTGTGTAGATTCAACATACAGATATTTGGATATCTACTAAGCAATGTTTACTTCTCTACTTGTTTTCATAAATATCTGCGATAAAATACGTGAATGTTCGCGAATTAATAAGTCTTTTGTTAACGCTCAAACGTGAAAATCGTGTTCCAATAAATGTTAATCAAGTGTATTCGGTGATAGCAAACGCTTTTCCGTGATCAAGTCTTCGTATTAGCGTAATCATAATCAATCATGTTGGCAAAATCAGGGATGCCTTTGAGTAACATTGTTTGGGCGCCTGATTAATTCACTCGAATTGAGCCAAATTTGGGTTAATCGTGGCGACTTATTCCTTATGCTGACTAACGCAAGTATCCTCAGGTTTGTTCGAAATTTATCAGTTTTATCCGAGCTTCAAATCTGGGATTCTCCTATTTATATCGCTAAGGATGACGAAGCAGGTCGTTGTTTGAAGTCAGATGAAAGAGGTGTTAGAAGACCCAGTGTAATAAGTAGAGTGAGGACGTTCGATGCAGTTTGCTAGCGAGTGTTAGTCAGCCAAGCGTCGATCGGGCATATGCAGTAGCGTAAATAAATTGAAATATTTTGTTAATCATCAAGTACGTTTTCGATACGATCGTAAAAGGAATTAATCATGATATATTTTTCTAAATTGTTCGTTGTACTAACTACGTATTGGCCAGTACGGCCGTCGCTCTCTGCCTATCTTCTACGTGGCGAGTTACACACATGCGAGACTTTGCCAAACCTAGACAAACTGCACGCAACGTCGCCACTCTAGTAATAAGGCAGCTGAATATATGTGGAGAAAACCTATCTGCTGATGTATTAGCAATCAATAAATTTAAGGAAAGTTCATTGAAGAAAACGGGTGCCCGTACATGTTAACAAATAGAAGAAAGTGAATTCAATTATAAGATACTTCCCGCCTAAACAATGGCATTTCGGAAAAAATACGCCCTTGAGCAAGATTCTGCTTAGCCTTATGGAAAAATGATAACAGTGTTCGTTTGTAACTTAAGTAAACACTTACCAAATGACACTTAATAGTCATTTATAGATTATAGGTTGAGATATGTTGACAACCAACTCTGATTTAATAGCTACAAACGTATCTAACAATGAAGAGTTTTTTTCATAATACCCCAACCACAATATTCTTTTCTCAATAATAGCTGTACATGGCTGTTAAACTACGTTTATATTATATAACATTTATATTTATTAACCTGGCATCTTGAGGTATATAATTTCAAAATTAAATATTAAATCTAATTCTAGTAATTAACCATCATCGATGTTCAAGTTGATTCGACCTTCATAAATGTTTAATTGCCCCATTATTTTGTTAGAAAAGGAAGACTTCGTACCTAGACAAACCTTGACTATATTTTTACATGTGATAATAGCAATAACGGTTATTATGTTTCCCGTACCTGCTCTAAAAATAAGTTTTAATTTACATGATTAACAAATACGTATGTATGTCATATATATAATAATTTAATTTTTCTTTGCTTCGCTTGTTACAGGACTCTCGGAAATGGTGAGGGGCAGTTCAAATGTCTAGACATCTGTCTTATCGCCAGCGGATAACTCCCACCTCTGAGAATCCTTACAAAGTATGTAATTTATGTTTTAATGGCGGTGTTTGATTTACAACTTGAGAATTAATTATTTTTAGGCAACTACAGTTGAGTATCCTCTTCCGCACACTTATAAACTCAAAAATGGTAACATACCACCTGATCCCAGGCTAACAGGCAGCCTATATAGAAATCATCAAGCTTACCTGGAAGCGAACGACACTTGCTTTTCAGAGGAAACATTCTCCGAGAATCAATACGATTACTACAATGATCAAGACAATGGATATCAAACTTCGTTTAAGAAGGACTCTAGAAATACCGATTACAATAGCTATTCAGATGAGTCCGCGTCCACAAGGCTACCGTATTACGAATCGGAGGAGCCCTACGGGCTGAAGAGACAATCTAGAAACACTCCGTCCGATAGGAGCTCTAGAAAAACGCATTTTTACAAAGAAGATAAAGCGCATGCCTACAGCGATCCGAGGCGTGTCTATCCAAATAAAGATAGCGGTTGCGAGATATTGTTCTGCGATAGTGGACAGCAGTAAGGCGCATGCCATTAAGTTATTCTTCTAGCATACAAGTTATTTTTTTTTTGCAGTTGCTATAATGAAGTTGGTGTAGTACCGGCTAGTCTACCAAGAAGCATTCCTCTATCCAGAGGTTCGGATCGACCGCAAAGTTCTCAAAGTTCTAGCGTAACCAGTGCTGTCGTCCATGGCTGTGGTGGCAGATGCCAAACTTTTGAAAATGTCTGTTATTATTTTTTACAGGTAAATTCGCCATTTTCATCCGAAGTATGCTTATCTAAGTACGAATTTGTCGTTGTAGGTCGCTTTCACTATGGGTATCCTTATCGGAGTCCCTTTGAGTATAGCTGGGGCTGTTTTGCGAAAATCCGCCGCCAGAAATCTTCAAGTTCTCGTTTATATTGGCGCCATGCTTGCTTTGGTTAGCGCATTGTTGCTGAGTGTACAGTGCAATGCGAAACGTAACGCTAAGAAGCGGAGGAAAGCCCACACGAAGAGACCTATAGTTTTAGAGCCTATCCCTCCTAAACCAGTGTCTTATCAACAGCAGCCATTAATGGGAGAATCTCAAAGGTAGATCTAAGAAAGAATAAATTTTTAGTTTAATAGTTCGATCTTTCGTCTAAATGGTCGACTGGTTAAAACAATTATTTTACACATTATTGCCAATTTTCAAGAGCGCTAAAATCATCTCGAGTCGGCATTAATTAGATACGATTCAATATTTTGTAAGATCTTAATAGACTTTACGTAATACTACTATCTTTTTCTTTCAGGGGTTTACCGGTGACAATAATTCCAATGTCTGCTTCCACGAGTAGACACGTCGAACAAACGCATATGATCGAACAACCAGGTGTACCTTGGTGGCGAAGAAAGGATCTTATGCAAAACCGATAGCTTACTTTACTCGTGTATTTTATATATTGTGATATAAGAGAGTAAAAGTGTCAATTTATAATTAAGACTGAGCTTTTATAGAAGGAATTTATCAACGATGCCTTTTTATTCTCCGTATGGATTAAATTCCTACCTCAAGTGATGTATGTGAATTATTATTCATTGTAAGATATTTGTTCACATTCTAGTCTAGCATATTTTCGTAAGCGAATATTTTAGCTCGTGTATATAATGTGTTAAAAGTAATAAAACCCGACTAATGCGATTTAATTTTTTTCATATTTATAATCCTTGTAAAATATCGAATAAAATTGACTTATTTAACGTAGAAATCTTTGTCGCTTTTAAACATTTTTTCTTTTTAAAATAAAAAATTCTTGTGCAATTTCTTAAGTAGTACGTTCCTTCTACCAGGAAAAAAAATACAACGGACTAGGAATATATACTTTATTGTACATAATATTACACAACCAATTTGATATCTTTTAACATGTCTAACGTATTTTGTTGTAGTTGATAAATTTAATAAATTGACAAGAATAGTGTTGTTCATTCTTTCATCATCAGTAAAATATCTTGATTATATCTAATTTCGAGAAGATAAAGCAGATTCAGCTGAGATTCCTTAAAATTACAGCGGAATATTGTGTTTAATCACGTAGCGAGGGAAAGTCCTTTAGATGTAGTTATATTGCTTTCAGCAGTTAACAATAAAAATTATTTATATATATGGATGCCTTCACTTTAGGCTTAGGCGCAAATTTCTTCTAAGCAAGCACGTTTTTGTATAGGTACCATAATACTGTGGTTTCGATATTACATTAGCGGATTTTCGACTTTAATTCAACAATTATTGTCGTGAAAAATAATGGAGTGTTAGGTTATCAATTTAATTGATAAGTTATACAAATATTAAAAATTATCGAGGACAATGTCCGCATTAGATAACTGCAACAATAACATGTTCTAGAGGAGGGTAGGATATGTCGCTGTCTGATTTTGCTTCGTAATATACAACAGCTGTTAAAAAAAGAAATTGTGGATAAAAGAGGAACAATAATATTATAATGAAAATAATATTACGTCCAGGTAGAATCGTTAAAAGTATTTCTCAGACACCGATCCAAAGGCCACCACCAACAAAATTTGGTAATTTCAAAGTGTTCAAGTGTTCTTACTGTAATGGACATATTCGTTACCTCATCATTGTGAATATTTGAAAACATTTGGTAGAATTGCCCTTCTTTAATTGTTGATGTTATGTTGGAGGGACAGTGCATCCTTTATAAAGATATATACTCTACAAGTGGTTGGTCACAAAACTTTTACAAATTAATGGTTAAGGTTTCACACATTTTCGTCCAAAAGACAAGTTCTTGCTTTCTTTTTATAACCTAATCATCGATAATTTCAAGTAATTAAAGTAAAATTTAAAATAGCTTACTATTTACTTAAGGTATAGTGATCTAATTAGTATCGATTTTATTATTATTATTATTATTATATTCTCAAGAATGAATTTTTGATACACTTGAATGAAAACGATTTAACTTCAAATATTTCCATCTAGTTAATTTATGTAAAGTAGTATTTAATACACTTTCTTCTTAATAGAATAGATTAACTAACAGTAATGCCATGGTGTTCAATTACGCAAATTTTTAAGCATGAACAGAAAAAGCTGGTGGCTTCAACATCTTCACTGAATTTTGTTGTAATACTAAATTTCGCAAAGATTTTTGAAAAAAACAGTGTTTTATTTATTGAGCATATCAAACTTTGCCGTTTTGCTTTTAATCTTTTTGAAAATCTATGTTGTTAATTTGTTACCAGCCTCCTCTGCAATCTTTTATCTCAGGCGACACTATAGTAAATTTCTATTGGTAACCTATTGAAATAATATAGAGTATAGCTTAAATATGGACACTCAATAACACGGATGCTTCAAAAACCTGGACAAGAAATTTTGCAGTATTCTAGAGCGCTTATAAATAAAGTAACCAGTATTTTCAATGTTGAAAAATCTACATTTGGTATTAAACGAAAGTAGAATGAACTACGTGATAACACTTGGTATAATAATAAAAAGCCGGCTACCGGAAAGGATATTTCTAAAGACAGAGTAATCTTAATGTCATGCTGCGATGTTACAGAATCTCATCATCATTGATAATTGGAAACTTTGGAACACACGATCAACTACGAGACAATGAATGGCAAGAGTTATTTATCGAAGCGCTAGGAAAACTAGCTTTATTCGTCCCATCAAAATGCATTTAGGAGATAATAAAGTAAAAAAGAGTGAGTTTTTGCCGACGTTTTAGTACGAGGTCCTCGGGAACTACCGCACATATATATATATATATATATAGACGGTCAAATGGGGGAAATAATTTCAGTTTTACGAGCTGAATTGAATCAATTTTTTGATTTTTGGGAAATAATTCAAATTTTATCTTTTTTTAAACGAACCCTCGATTTCCAACCGATACTGACGATGAAAATTTATTGAAAAATATATACAGCCTGTATTTTTAAGAAAACGAAAGAAAAAATAAAAGTTGATGCCTGGGAATCACATTTTGGATTTATAATTTGGCTACATAATGACACTTTTGGACATTTAATATTTTTAAATTACATTTACGTATTGATGCGAATACGATGGGACAAATATTTTGGAACATTTTTTGGGTTTTAATGATCCACAACAAGCATAGTTATTTTTAAACTAAAGGAAAAAAAGTTGGTGTAGGCTTTTTGGCAGATGCTGTATAACAAAAAAAAAGTCTTCGAGATATCCGGTTGGTGCATTTTTTCCAAAAAATAAAAAAATGTCCATTTGATTAAACTCGTAAAACCTCCCATCTTATCGAGTCTCTATCTGCGTAGTTTTTTTTAACAAAACGTACAAAAATTTGTTTTTAAAAAATATCAAAAAATCGGGACAACTTCTAGTTCACGCCTGATCCTATGTGTCCGGCTTAATTAAGCTATACTGTACATATATAAAAATACATATTTATTTAGGAGTTTAACTAATTCAAAACAAGTACATGCTCATGATGTATTGAAATAAGTACATATTCGATATATTTAAGTAATCGTAAATAGTGCCTTTATTAATTTAAACTAATTAGCAAATATAATCAGTAAAAAAAACTTAAAGCGATTAATGTCATTTTGAATTCAGTACAAAAATTAACTTAATAAATAATCAATACAAAAAAATGATAACAATCGTAACAGAGAACATGGAATGTTAAAATCACAGATGCGTTCGGAAAAATTAATAGATGTTAATATGACGAATGACATTTGTTAATTTTGTTCTAGTCACAATAAATGATGAGTTTTATATTATATTACGAGCTGAGAACGTTCATTAGGTAGTCAATAATATACCACAACCTATCACCCTTAAATGCGTAAATCTATTTTTAAAGTAAACAAAGCTTCCAGCATATAATAAAATATGTAACTGTATTCTAAACTAGTGCAACAACTTAATGATCAAATAAACTATTATTAGAGTCAAAATCTCACTCTATGGCTTTTGTTCTGATTCTTCGTTCCGGAGCAATATTGAAAGACGTGGTTGTAGAGAGAGCTGCATTTTAAAAGTTTAGTTTTGTTCTTCTGACAAATTCAAATTATATTTAAAACCTATTCGATATTTCTTTATCTGTATCGTAACGCAAAGAACGGCTTCCTAGGATGGAATGGTGTGTTTAAGGTCTTCGTTAAATTCCTTTAGCACTCTTCGTGGCCCGATTTCAAAGGACGGAGTACTATACGTGGATCACTTTCAACCATACGGTCTGCATCTTCATTACTGTAAAACAATATAATAAAATGATGATTAATGAATTAGAGTAAAAAAGAGAAATGTATTCATTATTCAAAACAGGGATAGTATTTTTATAACAATGGTTTTCAAATCTTTTTGGAGTTGTATAACAGTATTTTTTCAAAATGGCATGACTTACGGTTTGGAAAATGTTGTTTTATTGCAGTTGGTCCAATGGAATCTAAAATTAGCTAACTTAGGAACATAAACAGATTTTGAAATAGAAACTGTTAAAATATTCTAACTACTTCGTGAGTATTTTTGCTGCATTACAAGAATGGAGAGAGGAATAGGTACGAGCTTCATAGACAAACATTTGATCTAATTATCGCAAAATTGCTCATTCAACTATAGGTAAATATTTGCACAAAACCCTTTGAAAGTTTTTCGCCATTAATGCTTGCAATTGAATTTTAGTTGCATATTTATTTAAAGCTGTTGGGAGATGCCGATTTTCATTTGTTTTGTAATACAAAGGAACAACGTAATTACTGATTTTACTAAATGGTAGGATTAGTTTAAACAACTACTTTTCTCCACATCGCTTGTTACCTTATGGTAGTAGTTCCTGTTTCCTGCGCCATCAATCTACTATTCTCGGTATCTCCTTGATTTTGCTGATATGCAACATCTGAAACTGGAGGGTAAGTTGCAGAAACGAGCAGATCCGTGGACGGATTAGTTGAAACGTGACCACCTGTCACATTCAAGTGAGTCTTCTTGTTGCACCAATATAATAAACGCCCATTTTGTTTTAAGTACCAAACTACAATGATATGCTTGAATGAAATTAATATGTTACGGATGCAAGATATAAATGATTGCAATTACTTGTGAAAAAAATGGATATGCCGATGGATATAATTCCAGCTACTACAATAATACAATTTACATCCTTGCCATTACCAGCTACCCCTAACGAGCCCGTAACAATGAATAACAAGCTAAAAAAAAGAACATTGTATCATGTAAGTGAATTATTTAAAAAAACGATAGAAGCTTACCCTATTGTAAAAAAGCTGATACTAAAAACCACTATTAAGGTACGTAAGATCTGAACTTTCTTAGCCCTCGATAAAGAAGTTATATATCTTAGATTTCCGGTTATTCCGTCATTATTATCGCAGTTTTGGCGATCTATTGTTGTAGGACCATATACAGCGGACATCTTCCTCTTAATTTATTGGTAAATTTCTAATTTTAATGCAAATTCCTTGATGTCGAAACGTCTGTGGATACCTACAAGTGAACATGAATCATAGAATGAAACGAGAGCGTGTCAAGCGAAATGCATTCGCTATTTTGAGCGACCAGTAAACGATCGGCATTGTAATTAATAATTGGAAGAATACGGTAGATTCAAATCGCTTACCAAATATGAACATTTGGTTGCTCGAATGTCCGTAAATGTAGGCGGATGCTTCTTTTAAATGATCCGCTTTCGACGTAAATTGTTTAATACTATAATAAGATCGTTGTCGTGCCTTATATCACTTTCGTTTTAACAGTAATAATTGGAAACAACACAGAAATTAATATTTAATACAAACGACAATAAACAATTATTGACAACCGTTTTATGGACAACGTACAAAAACTAAATTCACTATGACGTTCGCTATTTCCTATGATACGTATTCAGCCAATAGCGGTTGATTTGCTTTCGAGCTAAAACAGCTTCAAGCAAAATTTGAACGAAGAAATTATAAATATTCCAAAATATTCTACGAGCTTATATATGATTAAAGACATAAACATTTATATATTGACAACACATGTTAGTTAATTCTATTAACAGCGCTAGCGGTGTACACCCTGAGCTAATCACGGTGCTGCATAGAATAGAATAGCTTTATTATTGCAGCATTTTGATGCAAAGAAACGTATAAACATCGAAATATTTGAATTTCTATATTATCTGGCTCTATTTTAAGCATTGATCCATGCATTTCTTAAACACAGACAATCTTTTAATTAATTTAATGTAATCGGATTTTGAACAACAGTAGCGTAGTCGTGCTGTAATTCATTGTCCTCGCATAAATTTAAAATTATTATTATTTATTAGCATTATATGTTTAATTTGTTTACATAAACGTGGAAAGTTTAATAGACCATGCATAGTAAAGCATCTTCCTGAATTTCCCATTAAGAATTTACTTTTCCATTCCTCCAAATCTACAAGGTTACTACTACATAAACAACTTTAACAAAAAGGAAAAGTTCTCAAACTTTAATGGGAGTTCTAAAGGTAAAGATTTCTCGTGTCCAGTAAATTTAAAAGGTCACAATTCACCAAGGAAAAGGAAAAGTACGAGGAAAATCCTTTTTAAATTGAATCATTCTTGCGGCGTATTCTGAAGAAAAGTGACAATAAATTTTAATGCTTAAGATTCTTAGAAAATTAAGGTATCTGTTATGGAACTTTGAAAAATATTAAAATGTTTGAATGAATAATATGTGACATTAACTTGGGGATTTGCCTTTTCTGTGTGTCCATGTGAGTTGATTAATTCCTCAGGATTGCTCAGACCACTTGCCTAGTTTTAGCTTTCTTCTATTTATTTATTATTTTGAATTTTCGATTCCTTTTACATTTCTGATCAGAGGGACGTAAAGGATATTGGATCCCTTTACGTTTGTTCATTTGATTTTGATGAATACGTCATAGTCTCAAACTGCATAAATTTAGGAGGTTCTCAGATTTGGGTTCTTTCCAAATGATTTTTGTGGATTCTTACGTCAGTGTTGTTGGCAGTTATAGAAATGTTTTAAAAAGTTCATTTCAGTCAATCATTCCTTGTTTGAACTTGTAAAGTTAATATTGTTGGATTAACAAATGAGATTGGTGGATTTCTAGATCCAATAAAACTTCATAGTCATCTCATAGTAATTATTTTCGAGATCAGACTGTCGTCACCAACTTTTTCCAGGTCTCACTTAACTTACAGACCTTTCTATCTTCTCCACTTCCTTGATTAATCTTTCATGTTATTTTTTTTTTTTTTGTGGCGAAATCGAAGAATTCGTTAAAATCAATCGTCATGTATCCGATGTTTCCTCCCTGTTTCTTTATCCTCTACTGCATGGTTTTCCCGTCTGTCCCATAAAGCATTCATTCTGTCTATCTCTTCATACACATATGATCGACTTCCTTTAAGCATAATGAATATTTTTCCTGGTGTAGCCATTTTTACATCTTTCTTTGATTCGTGTAGATATTTTGCGCGTACTTATTTGTCTGAACGTGTTTGCCTTCTTTCTATATATTTAAATTTTCAACAGAGAAGATGGATACAGGCTAAGGGATACCTGGATAAGGTTTTTACAACGACAATGGACAATCTATAGGAAGATTCCGAAGATGTATGAATAGCGAATTATCGATTCAAACGACTCATATACGGCCAAGCCCGAAAGAAGCCTTTTCTTTCCGATTTGGTGGATATTTGCTAATAGTTAATTTTATTCAGCGAGCTATTGCTCCCATACTCAAACTTTGCGCATTTCTCGACTTATATGCAGTAAAAATTATTGAGGTATTTTTCTTGGTTAGTTGGTACTTTAGATCGCCACATATTTCATTTTGAATTATGTTTAGAGATGACCAAGGCAGGTGAAATTATTACTTTTTTGCAGCGACTAGAGAGACCCGTGTCTATTCGTTGTATAAGAAAGGGTTCGTGTTGCCCGCTGGTTTCCCCGAGAGTCGACGAAACACGCGTTTGTCTAGTCGCTGTAAAAAAGTAATAATTGCACCTGCCTTTGTCATCTCTAATGATGTTAATTGGTGTAACATGCTCCTCTTCGCAATTGTTAAGTTATTGCTTTTTATACCGTAATTTTCTCCCAAAAATGAAACTATTTTGTAATTTGAAAGAAAACTTTGAGGAATTAATTTTGTCAGTGTTTACTTGTTTCTATAAAGTCAAAGGACTTAATTTAGTGATAAGAGGATTTTTGCTTCTTCTCTGCTTTTAGAGGAGAGTAACCAAAGAAAGAATGGTCGTGACTTCTCACATTTTTTAAAGTATAAAAGCACCAAAATTTTTTCCGTTTCGACTTGAATTGCAGCAGTTTGGTTTGTAATACTACCTTTTAAATCTTCTAGCGTTTTTGGTCGTATTGTAAACGCAATTTTTTTTTTTAATCATCACAAAGCCAAAACTCCGCTGTGTTCAGTTCGAATGATCTTCGCGACTATAAATTTTCAAAATAAAAATTATCTTCGTTTTACAACTGTGGAATTAGATAATCTCTTAACATTTGCAGGTTCACTAGTAACGGTTACGTTTACGACTTTGTCATTCTCTATTTCATTGGAAAAGTGCAGACCAATCAATGAAATTATTGTGAAACCGCACTAAATAGTCATAGAGACCTTCCTTCGTGATCGCCTATGAATTTTCTGTTGACCATGTTCGACAGTTTTGAGTATTGCTTTCACAATTAAGGGGAAAATGGGTCTCATCTGTTCATAAAATTCAAAAGAGAAAATTATTTGAATCCTTCGTAAATACTCATTTAATAGCTGATTTTCGAATACGTCACAACATATTTGTAACATTTTAACTTCCACACTTGCGGATACAACCATAATGCAGGCACGGTTTTCAGTCGGGAAGACCCGCATTCGAAAAATCCGCCTTATTGACATTCCATGTTCGAATCGCAGGCGCGCAGTTCGGCCTCCGAACGTTGCCACCCCTACTGTATTTACTGTCAGTTTGGCGCCCTCACCCTACATCGGTCACAGCCTACTTCCTTCAAAGAACTGTCTATAATTTCTTGCTGTTATACTGTTGTTCTATCTATCACTCAAAAATTATCAATCGAAATAAACGCCATACAGAACAAGAGAGAAATCAAAATTAAATTAAAACCTTAAAATAAGAAAACGGTGTGCTTTTTTATACAATTATTCCGTATACAAGATTGACTGACCGCTAAAAATTACTGTGTATAGTTCTCAGTGAGTGTTCCGTTCTTCTAAAAAAAAAAAAAAAAAAACTGCATTGATTTTTTTCCTTAAGTACTTTTTCATTTCGGCGATTGATTTGAATTCAACAGAGGTAAATGTCTTCTTTTGGTAGCAGGCACCGTTCAGACAAAAATTGCTTGTCTCCCTATTAGTTTAAATCTCCCTTTAATTGCTTGGCTTTTAGCGAATTAGAACAGAGAATTGTAGATAATTCCCTTTCTTCGATTGTTTAGCACCAATTTACCCTTTTGATTACACAACTCATTTTTTTTACATAATCTCTTATTATTGTATTTTTAATATAGTACGTATAGACTTGGTTTTGGCATGGCACTTAGTTTGAAATCGTAATATAAACTGGATCTAACCTCATTTCCGCTAATCGAACCGGCTGTAGACGGAGTAATTAAGAAAATCGCGTAAAATAGGAGTAAAAATGCAAAATCAATGATTTAGGAACGTTGCTGGGCTTTTAGATAAATTCCAGCTATTTTATAATTTTCCCAAGTGTACAGTAAGTCACATGGCCTAACAAATTACTTCTCGTTTAGTACTGCATAATTCCCGAAATTAATCATTTGTTAATTCATTAATTAAACTAATAGAATTTGCAGCTAAATAAGAAAAACTCCAATTAAACATTTTCATTCATAAACACTCTTATAAATAATAAAGATAATTGAGGTTATGTTGTGCTATATTTATGTTCATTGATTCGTTTAAATATACAGTTAGAATGCGAAAAATTCAACCACTCCTACATGTTTAGCTTCGGTACGTATTTGAAAGGAATTCTGCATATATTTTAGAAATTTTCTCTCAGAAATATCTTGCTAACCGGCGCCTCCACCAAAATTATACAATAAACTATAGAATTTACAAAGCTAAATATGGACCGTAATTCATTGTAAAAGAAAATGTCCATAGACCCATATATATTTTTGCATTTTTTGTAAAATACTGCTACTTTTGTGGACGTTTACGCGATTATTTTCAATACGTACGGCCGTTTGAAAGGAGTGTATACTTTAGCACATGTGTCATTAATTTATTGCTGATTATTACGAAAACGACTGCCTTTTTTCATTTAGCTAAAGCAATTCTCAGGGAGATTACCTGCTAAAGCTCTTATTGATGGAAGTAGCCTTCAATCATCAATCAGGATCATCAATCATCATCAGCTGGAAATTTCTAGTTCTGCTTTTCTGGATCATTCCATTTTGCTACATCTTTCCCCCGTCTAAATCTAAGAGCGTCCTACCACGTGTATTTTTGTAAATTATTGTCGAGGAGTTGTAAGTGATAATCAATAGTACCATTACAATCTAATAAAAACGACAGAATAACGGGTAAATGTGCTAGAAATAAAAAAGAAAAAGAGACTAGCATGGACGTATATTATCAATGCGGAACAATACCTTTGTCACATCTCCACCGGTAAATGTTACGTCACTCGCTTCAAGCAGTTATCTAAAACTCTTACAGTGACTGCAACTACTCGGATACTAACTAATTGGATACATAATACAAATGTCGCATTCGAGAGATCTAGAGTGGAATATATATACTCCCTTGAGTGTAAGGATATAGTATATATGTACTTCGCAACGAGAACTTCTATAGTAGATAATTTATGAATAAGAATTTTCATTGGTGTAGTTATGTTGAGGGGAATTCCTTAAGCAAGAGAAAATATGGAAGATGTCATGGGTTACTTAAATTTTGCAAAAACACACCTTTAATTTACCATTTGTGACGTATCTTCCCGACTAAGTTTCTATCGAGATCTAGAAAAATGGTACGATGTGGTTGTTGTCGTTCCTCATCATTGTTGTATTTCCTTAATTAACTTTTATCAACATCATATACATGGTTGAAATAAGAAAAGAAACTCTTTCTGACGGCGTCAAAATCCAATATGATGCCGATAAGAAATAATAAAATTAATGATCGTCAGAAAGAACTGAAACGTATAGTCCGTCTAGAAAGTATCCGGAAAACAAAAAGCACAGCTATAATTTTACTGTATATATTTTTATTACTTGAATAATAAAATCACAACAAATAATTCATCTCATTGACTAATACAATCTCCATTTTACTGTAAACACTTAACTAAACGTTCAGGTAATCCCGAAAGAAGGTCAACGCTATACTTTTCGGTGATAGTGGTCCAGGCTTGTAAAACTGAACGAATCAAATCTTCTTTATTTCGTGGTGCTGCTCGTTCTACTTCAATTTTCATTAGTCCCCATATGCTTTCGATGGGACTAAGATCTGGGGAAGCTGCTGGCCATGGAATTGTTGCCAAGTTTTGTTCTAGCATCCAAGCTTTAGTGTAGGAACAAGTATGGCATCTTGTATTATCCTGTTGAAAACGCCTTCGGGATATAAAGCACGAGCCGTTTCAAGAAGAAAGCCATTAAGAATTTCACAATACTTTGCACTATTAACGGTGCCACCAATTATACAGAGAGGTGTAGCACCACGCTGAAAAATTGCTCCCCAAACCATTATTTTTGTGGGAAATTTGGAAATTTGAACGGTAACATTTTCTCTTGATAGGATTTTTAAATGATTTGCACCAAGCTGAAAACAACTTTCGTCAGATATAAAAACGTCACTAAAATTATCGTCTCGAAATTGTTGGCAAAAATCTATTCTTCGTTACTTTTGTAGAGGTGTCATTGCAGGGATTTTTTTTCTTTCCTTGATAAGTAACCTTGTATTCTCGGTGAAATGCGGACGGTTTCTGGATACACTCTTATTTGATGTTGATTTCCAAATCTGTTAGCGAGTTTTCGAAACCCTAGACGCAGGTTTTGTCGTCCTAAAGTCACTAAAGCGTTTAGATTGTTTCCGCTAATCTTACGCGGTCTTCCAGAAACTGGTCCACGGCTCATATCTCTCCTATTTTTTATCTTCTTTATTGTTTCAGATACTGCACTTTTTCCGAATTCAGTCAATTGCACTAATTTTTTAACGTTTTGAACACCTTTTCTATACAAATATTCCACCAACCTTTTTCTTTCTACTTGCGACATTATTTCACAAATATTAAGCCTGTTGATAATCAACAATATTTGACAGCTGGTGTTGTTACATGATTTTTGCCATGGCTTACAGTCGGCACAACCTACTTGATGCATTACTTTTGTCTTAGGATGTAACAAAAAAGAAATATATTAAAATTAAGAAAAATAATAAATTCCGGATACTTTCTAAACGGATAATATTTCTTTGCTAGGCCAAGTATAATTCTTAAGAAAATTAACTTGTTGTAGATTTCCGCGATCGATGTTTTAAAGAACTTAGGTTTTCGGGTTGAAACAGCGTCGTAACTGCATAAGAATCCCAACGCGAGACAACATGCTGCAGCCTAGAAGAAGCTCCACGCAACTGAGAGCGAAACGTCGGCATTCTCATACGATTACGACGCGGTTTCAACCCGGAAACCTAAGTTCTTTAAAAGATAACTCCTTTATTGTAGCTTTTTTTTTTAATTTCGAACGTTGAGGTTTATTTTCTCTTCGGGATTACAACAAACACAAAATTTGGCAACTTTGCCAACCTTCAATCTTCAATAATAAGCGACATCCCCACGATGAGGGCCGAAAAAAATCATTTCAGCGCTCGATTTGGATATTTTACAAAATACAATGTTTTGACTTTAATACTGGACAATGTCCTTAAACATGCTACTCTAAGGTTGAAAAACTGGTTAGATTGAAATAAGATTGAATCTTTAATCAATCAAATCAATATTCATTATGGGCATGTAAGCAAAGTTGTTTGCTGTTTCACAACACTTAAAGTGGACGTACGCTAAGCTATCATCTTCAGCAATAAATCGCCCTATTCATACACATGTAAAGCTGCGGTGTACTGATCGCACTTATGTTTGATTAAACAAAGGATAGAAGGCTGGAAGTTAAAGGTCCTAAATCTGAATGAATCAAAATACGTTTGTTTTTGTAAATTTTCATGTCTTCATAACGATTGTATTGTTGTTTAAGCACCTAAATTTAAGACCGAGCCAGGTGTGCTTTTCATCAAACCCAAATGAATTTTTAGGTTTCCCCAATATATACTTGGTCACAATCTTTATATGATAATTGGACGAATTCCTGTTTTCCAAGTCACTTTGGCCTCTGGGTTTTCCAAAACGTTTTCGAGGTCATTATCTGACGAGAAAGCGATATTGGGATCAAATTTAAATCTTTCGTATATTTTATCATATTTCCTATTCGCTTACATTTCTAATTATTATCTTCAGAACATCACTTAAAGGTTTCAATGTTAATTTCTTTGACTTCGTTTTGTTACCTATCTTTAGTTAGAGAGAAGAGAAATTAAACAAATGATGTATCAAAAAATTAATTATGTTCCCATAATTGTTTAGAATACTGTATCATTACCAGTAATTTTAAAAAGAATCCATTTGTCTGCTTTCTTCTAGCGATTAAATTGAGGGAAAGGAATTCTTAAAGGTATCAGAAAGGTTATTGTTTTTTATAATAGGAGCTTATATAAAATAAGTAAATTAGCAGTTGACGAAAATTAAAAAGATAGCAATCGGTCAAAATGATAACTAAACGCTATTATTTTCAAAATGAGCACCATTACCTCGAATAAGTAAAATAGAAGGTAAAATAAATGAAGCTCGCTCATTACTACATTTATCTTTAGCAGTTAAGATAAGAGCCGACTATAAATACCACCGTTAAGGACGAAAGACGAGATGAAAAAACTGCTGGAACATAACTGGAAACTAGGCATTAGTACCCCATGACTCATTCAAACCTCGTCCAGGTCACACGGACCCGTCGATAGCCGTTATTGGCTAATTGAGATTTATGTGAGGTATAAAATTTCCGATTTCTATTTAGGAAAATAAATAGGTTACGATGGCGAGACTTATGCAATTTCCACCTGGTGGAGGCGCCGTATTAACAGCAATTATTCTAGCAATCCTCGATCCTTATGCTGCGCGAGATAATTCGGAGGCATTAACGAAAGTATACACGGACGTATTCTCTATCGGAGCACGTTCCTGATGCTGCACATAATTGAAATTAGGCAGTGTGTAGCGATTGTTATAATTTCATTTCCGTTCGCCGCCGTAGTCCTAGTTATTTCCTCATTAACGCGGGACCTGGTGAAATTGTTTTAGCTAAATTCAGCTTAATTAAGAGACGAAAATGAATGTGTTTGCTTTACCTTCCGCTATTCCGATCGTTTCGATAAATCCCCTTGGCCGAATTGATTTAAATAACATTTTGGCAAGCTACCCGATAACAATGGAGGAGCGCATAGTAGGTGTTTAAATGGGCGAGTGTATTGAACGCGATTTTCTACGTTACAATAGTTACCTTTTTAGATTGATAGACGCGGTTAAATGGGCGTAATTGATTGATAAATTGACAAGTTAATGGTTTAATTAATTGATCGCTAGAATGCCATTTGCGGAGTATATACAAATACACATACACACATGTATTTGTATAAATAAATTACTATAAGTACGTTTACGCGAACATATATGACGTAGTGTAAATTGGAGAGGCGTAATTGCTAATTTATGTGTGTTTAATTTCTAGCAGGATGGAATTGATCAATAGATTCAATAATGATCTTATAAATTAAGCTTATTGATTTAAATCAACGTTTCCAAATTCGTTAGAGGAACTTTTTAATATTAACATCAAACTTTTATAGAGAAAGTAAGAAAGGAAGTAAGCGAAGAAGAGAAAATGAAAGAAGACGACAAATTTCAAACAAGGGGCAGAAGAGGAACGAGAAGGAAAGGGGACTGATCAAATTTCTGTAGAAGAAATCGACGAGATCATAAAAATGATAAAGCAATAAATATCCAGAGTAGAATGAAAGTAACCATTTCCCATGATGTCTTCAACATCCTCTTGCAGCGATCTTAGAAATATTATATCTGGTCCAGAGGATTTATATGGATCATGGAAAATAACAAAAGAATTAAAGGTACTGTTGGGAAAAATAACGAAGGCGTATGAGATGGAGCAATAAAAATGAAAGAGACACGTACACGTTGACAACCAAATTTAGTTTAATAACTACTTACGTATCTCACGCATGGCAGGTGACACTGCTCAGCGTCGCTAACAAAACGGTAGATACTCATAGTAGAAATGTCTTTCGGGTGATGTCGTGTAGTTAATATTTTACTTGAGATTTCTAAAGACTGCCAGTCTTTAGAAATCTTCTGAAGAAGCTGACAGGATGGTCAGCGAAACGTCAAGTTAACTACACGACATCACCCGAAAGACATTTCTACTATGGATTACGGTCGTGAAAGCCTACACTCAACTATCGGTAGATACTCAATTATTAAATTAATAATAAATAAATAATTCTGTATATTAATGATTATGAAACGTAGGAATAGCAGGTTTTAAACAATTACGTTTTTGCATGTATCATCGTGTACTACTTTCTCATGTTGCCATTCGTCTTCTTTGCTGCCCGACTCTTGTCTTTCTGCTGTTTGCTCAACATTAATCTTTAGAAATTGCATTAAATTGGATAAAAGTGCAAATATCGAAATATCTTTTGAAATATCTAATATACTAACGTAGAACTATATTTTCATCGTAAAGGTCTATGCATTATTGATATTTCAATGTGAACGTACACATTTGAACTCACGTTTTTTTAAATAAAAATTAGATATCGAAAGTTGCCATTTCTTAAAGGAATATCAGTCATCTCTTTCATATCGTGTCGTTCAGATGCCATTCTCAGTAAGGGGATAAAGTGGAACAAGATATGATGGATCATCCGCCTTCAGAATGGATAGTCCCCGCGTAAAAGTTGATATATTTTACATGTCGAAGGTTTTATTTTTATTTTCCAATACGTGTGGCGAAACTCTTTGGAAGCTTATCATCTTAAGTAGTCCTTCAGTTCAAGAAAATGATTTCTCCAATAAGTTGAATATAGCATTACGAAGTGCATTGGTTTTGAATGCTTGCGTGGAAATTCTTACGTATTTTGTACGACTGAGAACAACGAACTCCCAAACCGTTTTTAGAGTACCGCGAAATGAGTAAGCGGTTTCTAAGAATCGAGAACAAAGCATTAGAACTCCAAACTAAATTATAACATGAGCGACGAAACTTTAGTATAACATTTATTAAACATTGCGTGTTATTTAGTACCTCATTCATTGTATAGACTGATATATTAGAAGGTTGTGACGTTACATTTTTATAATACATACAGGGTATTTCACGAAGCTCGTTAGTTAGAAGTTTCAATGATGTTATTATGAATAGAATTTTGCAATGAGTGGATCCGGTATATTCCCGAGTCACCATTCGCAGTTGGGTGACAATTAACTGTGCTTTACTCTTTACAGCGAGGACGTAACAAAGCCATGCAACGTTTCACGCTCACAATTTATACGCTAAAGCTCTTGATAAGCTTTAAAATTTGATACACACCGTTGGGCCGTCACCACAAAAAAAATTCAACTTTGAAGTATGTATTGTGTTGTATAATTGTTGCAAAATGCTTGAATTATCTCGGTACATCCGAACACGAATCACCTCAATTTCAATTAGTTTAATGATTGGATTAGTTCGTTGCCGTTTCCCATACATTAATGCAGTTGCTGCCACAGAATAGACATAGAAAATAGTGAATGCAATCACTCAAGGGTTATTAACTGCCTGTGTATCCTTAGCAAATAAGTAACGGTAATACACGTGGGAATTACGTGGAATATTAGATTTATTATCGCCGCTAGATAAATCGAATGGGAGTTTAATTAAATTCACATTCTAAGTATCTTGGTACCGTGACCAAAAAGGGTTTATTAACATCAATTTATGAAGCCGATAGAGTGGCCTACGTGTACATTATCCAAACGAAAGCAAAAAAAAATTGTTTCATTCGAAAAACTACGAGCCTTTGTGAACAATCAACATCGGTTTCGGAATGGCGGTTCTAAAAGAAGTGAGAGGAATGGAAATTAAGTTGTATAACCAAATGCTAGACAAAGTTTTCAATATCCAAGAGTTCTTGCTCATTTCCTTAAAAAACTGGTTAAAAACAAAAGCTTTTCAAAATTAACCAATTTTACCAAACCAAAGTTAAATTGAAGAGAGATGTAAGGCTGGTTGTGAAAGGATTCTTAGTTATCCAAATTTGCAGAGCGCATCAATTCCATAAATTTTATAGGCCACTATTTTACGATTGTAGCAGTTCTAGGTTTGCGTACTTTTTACGTTCGTAAAGTAATATGATACGGAAGAAAGTTAAAGTTCCTCTCTGACTTTCGGCGAAGTTACGGCTGGATCTCCGACGGAATTTGAAATTCTCGACGATGATTCGGATTTTTAAAACTGATAGAACGACGTTACCGATAAACAAGTAGTGAATAAATTCCGACCGGTATTCCGTAAACATGCTTATAAATCACACGGCGAGTTGGCAAGCAATCGCATATCGAAAACAATGCTTCGAATAGATATCGTTTTGTGCTATAATACCGTCGTCTGTCCACGTAGGCGATGATTGAATCGGGCTGTAGATTGTTCAAATTCGAGTATGTACGTGTTACAAGGCTATTAATTGGCGAATAATTAGATGAATCATCATTAATAATAATTATGATTATTCTTCTTTGGCAACATAGTAAATAAACGCACAAGTTATCATCTTCAGGAGCTATATCGATTAATTAATTAAGCTAAAACTACACTATTTGAGGGCAACTGATAGACTCGGTGTAATCATGGTTGATTCAAGAAAGAGCAACGGCATTTCTTGGTATCCGGTTTTTCTTTCGGATTGCCTAGAAGGTTTCTGAGAGTATTTTACGATCTGAAACACATGCTCATAACTTGCCCCCTAAAAACTTTACTAACATCCTGCCTAATTATTATTATTTATTAATTATTCTACTTTAGATATTCATAAAATATATAAAATGATGCGAAGTCTATAAGAGTAACGAATACGGTGCCCATTATCAATTTTTCATCTCTCACGAGGTAAGCAGATCACAAAATCCTGTAAAATTCATGTTATTTTTCTCTTTTTACAAGATATTCAAATGCACTTGAAATAAAAAAGGATTTATTTAGGTAGAAATTACAAGAAGATGGTAAGATACAAGATAAGTCCATGCGAACAAAGCTAGTTTTTTCATTATGCAAATGTTAACCTTAAAGTAAACGAAGAAGGCTTTTTTGTACGAGAATTTCTAATACTTACATTCACAAAATACACTTAGTGTATTCTCGCTTTATGTTAATTGGGCTCGGGTTAAAAATTTTCCGGACGGAACGTCGACGGCTCAGTCAACGCAACGCAAACAAATCCTTTTTATTTATACAGAAAGAAAAAGAAAATATGAGAGAATTCTCCGACACTCCTGGTAATTGTAGAAAGACGCAAACGGAGCGCTCTTGGGTGAAGCGCGTCATGTATCCCCGTGTTCTTTAATTACGAGGACGGAAAAATTACTCTTCCGTATAAAATAAAAACTAGTGCGTTAATTTCAGTTATCTCGAGGATGCTTTGTCACACAATTAAACCGCTTTCCCTTTGTTATTCTTTCTACGTTCTGTTTTTCGCCGGGCCATCGGTAGGCGTTGGAAAAAGGTGCGGTTTTTCGACGAGATAATAAATTACACATTTTTCTGTCTTCTGTTCACGTGCGTGTATGTCTAATGTGTCGAATGGGGAATTAAATGCCGCACCAAGGTCTGTAATTAGTTATTCTATTCTATTGATTCCGTTTAACAGAAAAGTCTATCGATCGTGTAATTCAATTGAGCAGCGGATTTACCAAAGAGAATTGTGGAGACCAGAAGTATACAACAACAATGAGTAAAATATATTGCCCGGGAAACCAAAACAGAATAAATTGAACCAACTTTTTGGTTCAATACCCTTAATGTGTTGTACGTGGTTAATGTTTTTCAATTGCTATATTTGCTTGAATAAAATTTGTTCTCTGCGTCCAATTAATTTTGGTTCACTGATTGAGATGTTTTATTGCTTGTGTTAACAATACGCAAAATTTGATTTAATGAAAAAATGGCTTCAATTGAATGTTACCATTAGTTTAGACGAGGGATTCCTGACTTGTTTCTTCTCCTTCTCTGACCCCTTTTAAAAGAATAGTTTTCTCCAACGACCCCCTTACTTTTACTTACAAAGCAACAATCCATGGAAAGTCGGCACTCATTCAAGATCACCCACGAGCGCTAAGTACAGGTAAACAACCGTGTTTTGGGACTGGGAGCGGGTGTTGCTTGTGGATCTTTTGCGTCGTGGTGACACAATAAATTCTTAAGAAAACTGCGCCGTGCTATACAGAACAAAAGGCGGGGGATCGCTTTGCTTCGTGACAATGCCCGTCCACACATGGCAAATCGAATTCAAGGTCTCATCGCATCATATCACTGGGAACACAACTTGATCATCAGTCCCAATTTAGCGCCTAATAATTACCTCGATTTTGAGGTCAAAACGGCCGTGTTGCAGTTGTTGTTTATGGTATGTACTACTGCTGGTAAAATGCTTTGCAAAATCGGACAAAATAATATAAAGGCCCTATTTATGTTTTACTTAAATGGACATTGAAGAATAACATCGGCAATCCCATTGACAGGTTTTAATAAGGCTGCAGAGTATAATTTGAGTGTAAATTAGGTTAAATGTTATTTAACTGAACGGTAATAGCGTTAAAGGTACTCTCTTCGAAAGCAAAATACTCAACTTCTATTATTCAATAGACATAAATTTTCCTCTAAAGGGAGCTTCATCTATTTACATACGAGCAGTATGTGGCGCGGCAATTTCATTGTGCTCAAAAAAAATATGGATTTTGCGCATAGAAACACATTTGCAATGCGTTTGTTGCGCCTAAAAGAGCTACGAAAAGGCAAAGACCGTAAAGGTGCAATTCCCTTTGATGTATAGACGCTTTTTCTACTCACGCCAAGGTTTTCATTAGAATCCGAAAAAATTACCGTTCCACACTCTAAAAGTACCGAATCCGCCACACGCTACATCAAAGAGAAACACCTCCCACAAATGGATGTCTGCATATACATGTAACGCCGGATACGTATTGTATGTACACTGCCATTCATAAATTTAAGCGATTAGCTCAAATAAGTAATAAGAAAGTCGTAATATGAAAGAAGTGGATTCATATAACTTCTTCTGTAAACTAATCTTTAGAATCTTGAAGAAATTCATTATCGCTGAAGATATACATCAATAGGCCTAAAAAGTGTTAAACCATGAGTAGCAAAACAATGGAGTGATAACAGTCTAATAACAATAAAACAATCATGAAGGCAAGACGTGAACAACGATATACAAGGTTATCATGATAAGGTGCTTAGCTACATGACTTAGAGGTACTTTCATCTGGCGCTTACTGGCTATTCGCCTTTGACTAATAAATCTAGTCTTTCGAATGTCTTACTCTTTTCCCATCCGTAGAATACTTATCCCCCGGTGTAGTGGCATGAATTCCGAGTTCAGCTCTGATCCAGTGTCTCTACTGATCAGATGGGTAGTTCTTTCCGTAAAAGTGCTTCCTCTACTTGCCCGTTTGCTTCTGTTCCGAATTCCTGCTTCCACAATCTTTAAGCCGAGCGTCCTTAACTGCGATATCTAGTTTAGGAAGGTCTTATTCGATGGAGACGCATCAATGTGTAGCAAAGCGTCAAAGAACTGTCTCGGTAGTCAGGGATCATCCATGTTCAAAATTCTTATGCACCGATGACACATTCTCTCGGTGATGTAACTGGCCCGTTTCCATGCGTACTACATACGAGTAAGGCCTTTGACATAATCGATCATCAGGCTTTGCTACATAAGATGGAAGCGTATGGAATACGAGGTGAGGCTTGTGAGTTGTTTCGGTCCTATCTTGCTGGTAGAGAGAGTTATGTTTGTATGAGTGGGGTGCAGGATGGTACCACCAATCTTTATGTATCACCGAGTATGCATTTAGAGTGTGGCGTTCCGCAGGGCTCTGTTCTGGTCCCGACCCTATTTCTGCTTTACGTCAATGATTTGAACACTATAATGACTCCCTATATACTATCTCAGTACGCTGACGACACAAGCGTGATAGTATCTGGATCCAATGTGGAGGAGGTGTCCCGCATTGTCCGACGTTGGTGGGAGAATGGAGCGTTGGTGCGATGAGCGGGGTCTTGCGTTGAACGGTCAAAAGACGCGTATAATACGATTTAAACCAACGTTGCCTGCTTTATCTAGTTTGTATGTTCCCTTTAAAGGTAAATCCCTAATGGAATGCGCGTCTGTAAGTTTTTTAGGAATGACTGTGGATGCACATCTTAAATGGCAAGAACACTGCGATGAGTTGGGGCGTAGATTGTCCACGGGATTATACGATAACTGCAAAAAAGTGTTAATTTAGATTCTGTCAGAATGTGTTACTTCGCTTATATCGAATCAAGGATGCGATACGGCCTAATCTTCTGGGGTTCTTCAAAGAAGGCCAAGGACTTATTTGTCCTTCAGAAGAGGGTCGTGAGGTGTATGGTGGGGGTTTCTCAAGTAACCTCATGCAGGCCTTGCTTTAGACAATTAAATATACTCCCTCTACTCTCATTATACATTCTGGAGATCCTACTGTTCTTCAAGAAAAACGAGCGTAAATTTATCCTTAACCGAGATGTGTATGATGCAATGACCACTCGTGGCTCGCGTAATTTGAACGTGCCTCGACATAGGACAACTCTATTTGAGGGGAATCCTCACTATAGAGCCATTCAATGTTATAACAGGCTTCCACATGATCTCAAAGCCTGCGTAACACTTCGCCAGTTTAAAAGTAAACTCAGGGTATATCTGCGTGACACAATTGTTTTATAGTGTGGCCGAGTTTCTCAGTAGCTAACACTTATTTCTTCATTATTACCGTTTACTTATTTCATGTCGTATTCTGTCCACATATGGGTTTACTTATTTTACTTATTTAAACTTGTTATTTATACAAATATTTTATTACACTAAAGTTTTATTTATATCTTTATTTTTTATTATTTTATTATATTGTGTATTATTATTTAACTTAGATTTTACCTTTTGTACTTGACGATGTCTCTGTTTTTTTCTTAAACTAACGACAAATAAACTGAATATCAATATCAATACCTAGGTGTACTAGTTAGCCAATGATGTAGATGATCTTGTAGAAGGTGATCATGGTTCATGCGTTTGTGACTCTGTAATTGCATCTTTTCTTTTCATCGTGTGGCGTTTACAAAGCTCAGAAACTTCTATTTGAGCTGATTTTGTGTAAAGCACAAATTCTTGAATCGCATTTCCTTTCTTCCGGGTGCATTCAATAATATTTATTTATAACATTCATTCGTCTCAAAACCAACATATTATTAGCTAATACTGAGGAACAAGAATAACGGCATAAAATGAAAACACTTCCGGGTTCTTCAACTTGTTTATCGCTGTAATGCAGATTCAAGATACCTTTATTTTTACATGCCGCGATGAAACTCATGTTTAGGCGCTAGCGTTTATTCTTGCTATACGTTGGCGCATCATATTTTTATCAACTGAATTGAACATAAGATACAACGTCGCATAAATTTAGGGCGTGCGCCGTAAACGTGAATTGTATTTTCAAATTGTGAACGTAATTCAGCGCAAACAGTGGGTAATTTAATGGAATTTTAGAATAGCCGCTTCAAACATTTAATCCACGCAGAGGTATGGACTTTTATAGCGATGAAGGCGTTTGGGTACGTAATTTGCATGGTGAGCCAACTTAATTCTTCCGTTTGAATTGGAAACGGTTCGCAATTCGTAATACGGTTTTTTTTTTTTTTGAATCTTTGTTATGCGCCGCTTTGTTTGAAATGCAAATCGATTTGAAAAATTGAACTGGAAAATAATGTGTCCGCGACACTTCGTCGATTCTATCGTGCGGACGTATTTAATTGTTAAAATATTTCCGGCAGTGAATTTTAAAGGGTTTTAATTAATTAAAAGCGGATAAGCGGACACATGTGCTCCTATTATTTTTTTTTATCAATTTTAACCTCTTTTCTAGAGGTAAAGTTCTGTAATTCCGCCGACCTTAAAACTCTACACTTAGCACTTAATGTTGGCTTGATTTGTTGCTGTTCTTCTTCGATCCTCATATTTACTAAGAATATGCTATATTTCTGCTGGTACTATTTAACAATTGGATCCTAAGAATAACGTATAATAATTTGGTACCGGTGGTCTTATGAGAACTTCTGTTGTACTTGAATCTTAATCTAGGTAATTTTTTGTGCGTACGCTGAATAATATATATTTAAATTAACATGACGACACTACCTTCATAACAGATTCTTATCTTTAAGAAATTAAGTCGCTTAATGAGTAGTCATCATACAATCTAAGTCTAAAAACATTATTCATTTTTCCGAGATAATTTCCAAAATATGAGGATAAAAAATTAAACGTTGTAACCACCTTATTCGCTCGTAAATATGCTCACAATCTTTCAGGAGGGTAAAAGCGGCGAGTATCCGGCATTCTCCCGCCTACTAATCAGATCTGCCCGTTAAATTAATCATCTTAAAAGTTGAGCGGCGAAAATAATTTTCATTCAGTGCATCTGCTCCTTCATTAGCGCCAAATTGAATTCAGAGAGATCCGCCGTAAACAAAACGCGACGGCAACGCCAGCGCGATGTTTTCGCTAGCTGGTCCGTTCTGTTTCGTTTTTGCGCCTTCTTCGGCAGCATATTCACTATTCATAATTAACGGACCACGACGTCCATCTAATGACCGTTGCGATATTGCCGGCGCGATAAATGAGGTATTATAGTCAAATGCTAGCTAGTATGGAATGAAATTTTACGTTACTTCTATAACGGGGTCGTGTTCTATTTTCGCATTATCGAAGCTGATGTTCAGGTAAGTAAGGCGCTCCCTTGTGACCTCATTAAAATGCTGTATCTTGGCGTTGAACCATTTTGGAAAGTATCTATCCGCTAAGCTCTTACAGTTAGTTAGTTTTGTTACCACTCAAATTAAAGTTAATTAGTTATCCTATTTAAATGTGACGTACCTTGGAGTACCTTGACGTAGTGTGCCGATTGATTTTTTCGAAGCGATCAATCTGTCTTTTACTTTATAAACTTGAGAAGTATGGAATTAATGGTTATTAATTAAGGTGGTACGAATCTTACCTCTCGACGGAAAGGCAATGTGTTAGCGTTGGTAATCGCTTTTGATGTGATAAAGTAGAGGCCTTCAGGGATCAGTACTGAGGCATCCTTATACTTATTATTCGTTAATGATCCTAATTGCCTCGATCTTTTTGGAACAGCTACTTCCAATAGCATAACAACTTCTATAACTGGAAAAAACACAGAATCGATCACCTTAACTTAGCTGGTTTTGCTTTTAAACTTGGTAATACATCTGGGCTGCTTCGTGTCATTATACACTCCGCGACAAAAACTTAGACGCGGCAAGATGTTTTACGGGTTTTAAAAGTTACAACATTTCTATCCGAAACTAGCAAGATATCTAATTAAGTTTTTATTCATAAAAGTAAAATAAACTTAAAAATATTTCCTCCGGTAATATATGAAGTAAATAGTAATTTATTACTCCAATGTTTAAACAATTTCTGCGACAAAAATTTAGACGCTCTGTTGCAAATGTAAAACAAATATCAACAAACGAGTGATCAGTAATGCGTAGATCCTCCATTGTTCTTAATCACTTCCAATAGTCTGTTATTAATAGGTTTATATAAATTTAACGCATAATTTTGAGGGATATTCTGCCATTCAGTCACTATTGAAGCTTTCAGTTCCTGTACCGTGAAATATTGACGGCCTCCGCCATAAACGCGACGTGCCAATTCACTCCACACGTTTTCAATAATGTTTAAGTCTGGTGACCGTGCCGGCCACTGTAAAGTTTTAATCTTCTTCCCTTTAAACCATTCAGTAATGGTTTTTGCTTTATTAATTGGCGCGCTATCTTGCTGAAAAACAAAATTGCGCCCGGCCCATTGGTTTCCAAAACGTAGAAGATTGTCACGCAATAAGTCTTTATAGGTCACAGATGTCATTTTGTTTGTGCAAAACACTATCCCACATTTATCGCGAAATCCAATCGCTGCCCATATCATCACAGATCCACCCCCTAATTGTCTGGTCATTTTCACTTTTGGTTCCTTTCTCAGATCATGATAATAATGTGAGTACCCATCCGGTCCGTCCAAATTAAAACGTTTCTCATCGGAAAATATAACTTTTTCCCATTGTTTCTTCCAGGATACGTGTTCTTCAGCCAACCTCAACCTCGCTTCTTTGTGTTTCGCCGAAAGTGGTGGTTTTCTCAACATTTTCTTCCGTGATATTACCGGTGACGCCTTTAAAATCCTTTGAATATTACGCACGTGCGTTTGTACCCCCGCCTGTTGTGCAATAACCCTCGCCGATGCAGAAGAATTGGATGCACACCGCAATATCACGCGTTTGTCCCGCTCACTTACAGCTTTCGGTCGCCCCTGGCCTTTTGGTTTGCCGTAATTTTCCGGATCTTTTAGGAAATTTCTAACGCAATGATCGCTTCTTCGTAACCGACGAGCAATTTCCTTCTTACTAACACCATCCTGGTGCCAGGCTACAACTTTACCCCTTTCTAATCAAGGATAATTGTTTTTTTCTACCCATATTGCAAACACTTTATAAAATATAATTTCTCGTGGTGAAATGTGTACACTTTACCAGCACAACCGCTGCATATAAAGAGAAGTATCAAATTAAAACATTTTTGCTTATGTTAATGTAATAAATGCACAGGGTCTAAATTTTTGTCGCATTTAAAATTCCTATTTTGATCTGGAAAATCTGAATTACCCCTCAGAAAGCAATAAATATCCAGAAATGTCTATAAATGGACTATTTACATAACAAGTATTAATAACCCATCATTTACATTTATATAATAATGTCTATAAATTTGTTTCGTAAATAGAAACGATACGGCGTCTATGTTTTTGTCGGGTAGTGTAGATGAGAATTCAAAATGGTCCAATCAAATATAGTAACTGTTGAATTTTATTCGAAGATGGGTTACGGAATTGTACTTTGGGACTCTTGTAATAACGCAGACTCTACATTTATTTTACAAAGAAGGACTGCTAGAGCATTAATTTATTGGAGAGAGAGATTCTTGTAAGGAAATTTTTACAAACTCTTCTATTGAAAGTTTTCCGCGTGCTTATAACACTAGAAATAAAAAAAAAAATTGTTGCTACCTTTACACAAGTCATCAATCTTACAGAGAAGTCTTTATATGTTTACAGAAACGAAATTGTTCAATGCTTTGTTCAGGGAAGTAAAAAATTCTAGTTTGTATCTTTTTGGAGAATAAATTAATGTCATGTCTTCTCCAATTTAAAGCCTACTCAGTTCAAAGATTCTTTGTTTCCTTAAGTAGTGATTTTTCTTGTATTTACATATCTTGTTGCTTCATGGGCGTCTGTTACTAACTTCCACTAAGAAATAAAAGTCGTTAATACTGCTACGAAAGCCTAGGGGAAAACAAAATAGCAGCAGAAAACTTGAAGCAAACTAAAAAGAAATCTTTAAGGTACTATCCTGCTTATTATTACAGTTTTAAGTTAATTAAGCAAAAGTTTATACAAGTACAGTTTACTTCGAAGCAACCTTGGAACTATTGAATTAAGTTCTAGTTTTTGTGTACATAGCACTTATCAGTCTAACTTTATTGGCTCTACGATTATATTATTAAACTTAGGTAAGATATAAAAGAAGTTATTATTATATTCTAAATTATTCTTTTTTTACTCTCTTCTTGAGGCATCGCCACACTTGCGTTAGTATTTTCGTCTTCGTACTTCGTTGCATAGAATGTAACCCTAACAATGGGGTGACCGTGACATCGAGTTTTACGGTTTGTTGTAGTTTGTTCTGGCGTTGTTAAGACGGGTTAATTAGAGCGACCGTCGTTATCAACGTTAATTATCTATGGATAGGAAATTTTCGAAGCGTCTGAATTCGGTCTTGGAAATTGCTTTCTTGCTGGCGATGAAGGAAAAGTTGTTGGCCGTTTTAATTAATAACTCGGAAAGCAATCGCAAAGAACAAACGATTTTTCTTAGAATTTCACAAACGAAGGGTGGGTGCGGCAATGATTTCTTCTTCCATTTAATTTAAAGTTTTGCTTTAGGAAGATAGGAGTTAATCATCGTTAGACATGTTGAAAATTCACGTAGTAATGAGTAAATGCGTTCCTTTTTAATCGATTGACTTGTAATAGTGAATTTCAAATGTAAATAACATTTTTCTATTATGGTAAATAGTATTTCCAGTAAGCGACAGTAGAGTTGAATAACCTATTAGATAAATTTATACGCTTCCTAAGCGAATTGTGTGTGTAATGAGTGTAAGTGTCTCATTAAAACAACCGAATAGTGTCACTTATACACGAATGCTTAATGTACTACAATTACCTTCGGAAGTAGGTTATGGATTTTTGTATGTACGGTTATTGAAGCGCTTAAAATCAATGAAAACGCTTTTTCTTCTTTGTTAGTTTATTTGACATAGTATATAATTGTTTTAAAATAATAACAATAAAGTAGTTGTAATAGGCCCGGCGCATCCACCAAAGTTTCACCGCGTTACTATTGTTTACTTACAGTGTTAATAAAATTATTTGTAATTAATTCAACTGGAGGTTACACTTATTACAAGAAATGTGCATGTGCTACTTAGACGCACTAGTGTAATTGAAAGGCTAATGCCTCTTCTGTTTGTGTAATTTCAGATCCTTCCTTTACTTCTGGGAAATGGCGAAGCACTCTTTGAGATATGAATCAGAAAATACTTCGGAGGGCGTCAAGACCCGTGTCCCGTGCATTACCGTTTTTGTTGTTCCTTTTCGCGTACAATGCCATCGCGTTCAAATCAGGGTTGGCGAGACTCCGTTATAGGTGTGAAGCCGTCGACGTTCATACACACCTACTCCTACGCACGCACACGAGCGCGGAATCGACTACTACGACAACAAGCGCAAAAACGCACCTCCAAGCAACTCATCTAACCTTTCACGTGATATTTGAAATGGACGCGCCGTTTCCAACAGGACGACCACGGTGAGTCAAATATTAATAGTTGGCCTAGTTTTATATACAGACCGCCATCATTTTCCGTCCATGAACTTTCGCGAAACGGCAGTTTTTACGCTTCGTTTCCTGGGCTTTTTTATTGTCACTTCGTTGCCTAGAGGATTCGCTTTTTTCGTACTTTATTTCTCGTTGTCCACTTTCTCTGTATGGATGCAGTTCGTCACTCGGGGATAGCTTTCGCATTACTTTTTGTTAATTTTGCATGTTATAGTTGCATGCCGTAGAATTGCTGATTTGTTCCTAAAAGGATCATGCGAAGGGTTTTTTTAAGTTATCTCAGTTTGAGGTAACAATAAACTGCATCTAAACTACTCGGTTTCATGCATGAACAATTTTAAAGCTGAGATCATCACATTGAAACAGTTACTGAACATCAACATAAGTAATTTGCGACTGTTTCGCTTTCAAGAGGCTTCGGATAGTTACAAATATTGACCTCTACGAAACATTCTGTGACATTTTTTTAGCAAGGACAGATTATGAGATTAAGTGTGGGAGTACTGCAATCGTTCTACTCTTTACTCACCATGTTGAAAATGTGCAAAGTTTGCATAAATCGATGATAATTCGTCAAATTTATTACATCAAGTTTCTTTTATAAAATTCAGTTTGCAAAGAACGGCAATATTAATATGTTTTGTTTACTGTTGTCATGGTAACCGAACAATACCTATTTATTTTCAATGTTAGACGTATACGTTATAATATTATTTCAAAATTTTTACCTTCTACCATTTACACAACGAACAATTCAACAATTCCATATGGCTGGAACACTTTGGTTTTATAAAGTAAAATATTATATTGGATTGTATTGTTGAAATATATATCCTGCCTACTTTGTACCTCTAGTTTGACTAATCTCTCTTTAATTAGTTTAAATTTTGATCAATGATACGGTAAAGGTCACGAAAAAAAGGTTAACTGAATCTAAGCTCAAATCTAGACGTGATTAATTAGCTTAATTACTATGAATAATAGGCGCACACCGAACTGAGATAAAGTTGTACAAGTTAGAGCTTTTACCTTAAACATTCTAAATATACACGGATATTTAAAGTTTAAGCTTTAACTTTAATAATTATAAGAATGAATGGATATCACGTCTCATAACTATAGAAATTGAAATTAATTACTTATACTAAGAAGTTACAGGAATTAATATTAAGCTGGCAATATTTCACCTAGTATACAAAGCCAGATTTTCTTCATATTTTTTTGTATCTGCAGAGGTGGGGTACAATAAAGGCGAGGTTACGAAATAGCTCAAATCCATTTAACCCTTTTGAACCCCTTCTTTGTGAGTTGATTCGTTTTGAGTTTTCGGCGTTTGTCCTAGCGATAAGGAACGCATTAACATTTCGGCGTTTATATTACGTGTGATGCTTATCGGTCCGATACTGCCAAATTCACGTGTGCGTTTCACACGTTTGTTGCATAATAGCGAGAATGTGCATTCGATCATTGATCGTTTCGCGTAGTTCAAAAAGGCTCGCGAAACGTCAACGCAAACCTTGTAAGGGCAAAGTGAAATGCCAAGACTCCCTAAGACTAATCTACGTGTATTTTAACCAAAAAATACAATGCTAAGATAGCTTAGCTTCCTCATGGTATTGATGGAATAATTCACGGCAAACGCAATAAAAGGAGAGAGAAAAATACACTAACACACGGACATGTTTCTGCCTACCCGGCGTCATCAGCGTGGTTTCGAGAGTACTTTTCATATCTCTACCTTCTATCGCTGTTGCCTCACAGTTAATACCACAACTTTCAAAACGACAAACTCGACATTTCTTGGGGCCCTCTAGTGCCAAAGAATCGCATGCCTGCCGTTCAGGAAGCAGCGACATAAACCGGGTACTGTTCCCCAAACCATCCCTCGCTAAGCTATCTTAGCATTATTTTTTGGTTATTGTTGCTAGGCATTTTCTGTTTACGTGTATTTTATTCGCGAAAATCCTGGAAAGACACCATTGGTGGGATGCTATTGCCGTGTATGCCCAAAACATCCTACAGGAAGGCGAAGGTCAATAATTCCGCTTACAGCTAGTATGTGTATTCTAAGAAATTGCTCTAATTCTTTGAATTTATCGAAGTTTGCTTCCTTGCTCGAAATGGATATTTCTTATGTGTCACATAGCGATGTTATTTCTTTGTTTGGTAGATCACTTAAGGTGCTGGTAAATTCGGTATTTGGTTTCATACATCTTTGCTGCAGTGTCGGTTTTGTTGCTTTCGATTACAAATTGTGTAAGCCGCTGTTATATTGTTTTGGCCACATAGAACACCAAATTCTTCAGCATCCGTTTTCTGGTAAATTCTTGACGTTAACAGAAAAACAATTGAGTAACGCATTTTGATAAAAAATTGAATTTAATGAAGCACCCTGTGTATAACTTGCTGGCACAGAAAATAATTTTTGAAACTAACACGTTCATAAAGCAAATCTTGTGATCCGAGCTCATTTAAAATAATAAATGTTGCCACATTTGAATTAATTACAGCAAGTAATCTTCTGCTTAAATATTCCATAATTTCAAGCCATCCGTTTCCAAAATAATAACTTACAATTAGGTATTGAAAAGTAGGTTAGTCATGTTCACCATCTATAATTAACGATGGTAATTGATTTTACCCGTTGCTCTAAATATCGTAGCGATTATTCAGCTAGAAAGCGCGAATATCCAACCATCAGGGTTAAGAGAGCAGCGCTACTTTAACTTGCGCAGCCCTGAACCGTAAGCGTTATCTATAATGTTACACGCCCGACCTGCCGTTAAACTTTTAGAGCTACTTTTTTGAATATGACGACCCTTGTTTATGATGATAACCGCAGTTACATTAACTTTAATACATAGTTCGAAATTTATCGGGGTGCTGTGTGTTGTGGAACTTTGTTTTCGCCGCGATAATGACTTTAATGCTTAATCGAAATCCAATTCCCCGCAAATACGGGAAACTTGAAAGTCGCTTCTGCACACTCCACATTATCCCGTAGTACTTATTAATTGAATGTGTACGGCGATATTAGTTCCACGGTATTCCGGTATTATTGTGCAACAGAGAGCGCTTAGATGGGGTGATAATAATAAAAGTAATAAATTGGAGGCGATAGATTTAGTTTAATATTCTTAATACTAAAATGCTGTAATTCTGACGTTAATATAATCTTGAGAATACCATTAAAAGAAATTACGGACTAGCCAGAAGCTGGCGGAAGAATTGAAATGAAATATTTTGTGCTGCGTAGAGTAAATGGCCCTGTCACACCATTAAACAGGATAGCACATTTTTTGTAATAATTGATTGTTAATGCACGATCAATTATTGCCTTTTTTAGGTGAAAGAACACCTTACAACAACGTACGTTAATTTATCCTTTAAGCAAATTTAATCTAACCATATATTGCGTTAAACGTACTTTGAACGCATTAAATTCGCATATTGATTTCAGTGATTGAGACTACACATACACATTAGCGCTGTGTACATTAAGCTTAATGAGTGTAACTATACGTTAACGTGACTAATTTTAACATGAACGTTGCATACGTTGTACTGTACACAGTACACAACTACGTATGGGTGGTACAAGGGCGGTTAGCGGCGATATACGGAAAAAGTTTATCACAAGCAATTATGCTAATAATTCGGAAATAATAGAACGAAAATGGAAGTGAGGTAATAAAAAGGAATAGTGTTGCTTACGTAAATTCACTGTTTAATTTATTACTTATTGTTATAGTATATATTATATCCACGACAACACGATTGCCTACTAGACTTGATTAAATGGGATTTTAACTTTCTCATAGAATGTTCTGTATGTTCTGTGGATTTTTGTGATAGCTAAGCTAAACGACATACACGTTATACAGGATGCCATGACAGTCTTTAGAAATCTTCTGATCAAGTACGCGACAACATTCGAAAGACGCTCTGATATATTTATAAGTTTCGTGAATATGCTGTGTTTAAATTGAACTACAACTACGTAACCTTTTCATTAAAATACAATTAATTTGCAGTTCATAATCGCTGTATCTACTACGAAAACAAGAAAACAATTTAAAGTACAACCTTCGGATCGAGATAAAATCGAGGTACTAAAAGCTAGCGCCTAACAAAAAATAATTAATATCTTTACATTTAGAAAATGGGGGATCGCTTACGTTATATGTGTATTTGTTCTCGAACTGAATCGTTCGAAATTTGTGGGTTGCGTGGACGTACATTTAATTAACGGCAGCTCCATTTACATACCGCGAAATATATGGGGTTTGTCCCTAGCTGGTCGATAATCCCTTGTCGAAAAAATAAATTATTCTCCGGATATTCTGCGTTTTTTTTTTCAGTGCTCCTGCGTGAATTGTACGATCATAGCATCCATTAGATACAATAATGGATGTGCGTATATTTTTTAAGCCGAACGTATTGACGGTTTCCGTTTCGAATGGCGGATTGGCCGTTCTAGCGGCTTAGCTTAACGCGATAAATTAGAAATAGGCACAGGTAAAAGCTTCTTTTTCTTGGATTTACTTTATTTTGCTACGTTTCGTTATATCATATTCGTCGATATTCTCAAGTGTATCAATCATTTAACTCATTAGCAAATAAAACACCGGCAAATTACACTAAAATATCCTTTTTTTCCGTAACGTTGAAGATGCTTTTCTCGTTCTTGAACGAGTTCTTATGACAATGATTAAAGGTTGTAATCCAAAACAGTTTGAGTATGGTCAAATGGTACTTATAAGCAACTATATTTCGTATTCAAGTAAAACTCGGTAGGATAAACCCCGCTCATTACCGATGGAACCACCCATAGTAATGCGAAAATAATGATAGATTCTAAATAACAGCTACTTTGGTAGCTCCGCAGCAAATGCTAGTGGCACCGGAAACGTTTTCGATTAAACTCTTTAATTTCCCTTGAGCTTAATAGGATTTCCTCTGGCGCTCCTTCTGGAATTTCTAGGATAGATATTTCTACTCTATTTCAACTCCTTGTATTTATTACCTTTCTCTTATGGCGGTTTGTTAATAATTTCTTTATCGTACCACGATAAACGTATATGTTGAAAACGAATGTGGAATTTACTTGATTTATCAACATTTTTTGCATAAACCAAATTGGTGTAAATGTGTTTGTAGAAAAGCACATTTTTAGACTTGGTGGTGTTAGTGATAGCGCGCCTATTCAACAAACGGGAGAACCAAGAAAAACACCAATTTTTCACACTCGCCGATGGAAACCAATATATTAAATCTTTAGACGTTCAGTAAAGTTGTAACTAACATAGCGGCTTCTCCTTAAGTCACCAGAATTTAATTAGAGGGCTTCTTGCGTACGGAGATCTTCAGCTGGAAAAAGAAAGCTCGCTTCAATAGATCCTCTCTTATAGATAAATTCGCACCTACGACTTTTTAGGTTAAAAACCTTATTCTACTACTCCATATTCGTCGGAATATTCCCCCGACGTTATAATCGAAAACACCAATTCCGTGTCATGAAATTTTTATTCGATTCGTTAGCTTAATTTCATAATTTAAGTCGGTCTTGAGTGTTGGCATTGGGCTTACGAGAGAGCGGATCCCGTGAGAGAGATTCCGCCGAGTCGGACGTGTTTCGTGAACGCCCTCCGGATCATGTAATTTGAAGTCCCACTAGGACGCGAGCGGCCTAGGAAATTTATAGGGCTCCTTTTAGGAGGAAAATCGTTTAGAGAGTGAGTTAAATGCACCGGATAGGTTTTAAACTGGTACTTTGATACATGCCTTTTGTTTCGTACAGGACGTGGCGTAGTTTTAACATGATTGTTGATCGTGGAATTCGAGGAGTTCGGTATTGATTTTCGTGTACACAACGTATACGAACTAATATTATGTAGACTTTGGATTGTAACGCTCTTAAATCTGAGGATATGTTACGGAGTTTGACAAAAATTGACAAACAAAGACAATGTTAAATTGAGTCACTATACTATACGTTAGTCGTCTAAAAATGTTTAAAAATAAAAGAATTTGCGAGGAAATCTTAGAGGTTTTTTTAACTTGTCCCAATTAAAACTCTTAAGTCGCCGCAAATCTGAAAGGAAATTAGGTGAAAATGGGCAAGTGAGACATTGATGTTTTTTTCCTTCAAATTATTTGATCTGCTGCGTAAGAGCTTGTAATGATGAAGGATGGATACAACGTTGTTGATTGTTTTTGCTGATTTCATCGATGATTTTTGACTGTATACCATTCAGCATTAACTCTCCAAGGCAATCTTGCGACATCCCAGTACAACAAAAAACGTTTTTTTTTTCAAAAATATTGCTTTTCTTAAACGCTTACTATAAGCAAACTACTTGGCCCATTTCTCTGCTCTCACCAGGTTCAACAATAACAGATGTTAAACTTTACGAAAATAGCATTTTAAGACGCTACATATGCGATATGATAGAAACTAGAAGTTTTGTTTACAACATTTTTATAATACGAAATGAAGCATACACTATACCATATACCGTAATAAAATGCATTTGTTTTGCATCTTATTACTTTTATGTAAACTCGACTGATATATGGAAAATAGACCCTATACGAGACGTCCAACTTATTGTACTACTCGACCTTTATGAGGTTTAATATTTCTTCGGTACACAATTTCGTTTGGTTACAAAGTTTCGGCGTAAGTTGGGATGTAGTCACCGATGCAAGAGAAATAAATAATCAATATTTTTATTTTACAAATACATATTATGTGCATGTTTTTATGTCTGTATCTTCACGTGGACAAGTTTATTTCTTTAAATGGAAATGGGTCGATGATGTCCTACTTTTTTGATAAAGTATCTTAAAGTTTTGGGAGAGAAGTAATAGACTTTGGCTCACGTGGACCGTTTTTCTTTGATAAACGGAATGCAGGTACTTCTACGAAAAACTTCGTTTCTTTATCTAACTGTTTGCAATTTAAAATGTTTAAGTAACAATCAGATAAAGTTTGTGCTTTGTTCCCGACACAATTTGTAACTGCTCAGTTAGTTTCTATTTTTACCGTAAAATAGAATTAGTTAGTTTTTCCTATGTACAATGTTGGCTGTTTTTTGAATGCTTTTCTGGAATTTGAAACAGGTACCTAACTGTATCTTAAGTGTTGCATTTAGTATTGCAGAATTTCATTGTACAAATGTCTATCGCAATGTTAAAATCGGTATGATTAGGTGCTATTCACTTCTGTCTCTCGCAACAACGGCTTGCTGACGGCGTTTTTACTTAGTAAATATATTACCAACCTTTAAAATCAATTGCAAGAGAAAGCAAGCGAACAAACAAAAGATCTAATAGACGACTGCAGTAACTAGATCATAGCTTGCGGCTTTCATTGCTATATTCAAGAAAGAATTAGAAAAAATATATGGTAGGTTAGTGAAGTTAGGGAAGCCGTACGGTCTCAAAGTAAATCAACAAAAATTTAAATATATGAAAATGCAAGTAAGAACCAAATAATGAAGCAAGGCAGCTAAAATTTGAAGTGCATATCTTCGAAAAAGGGAGGCAATTCGATTACTTGGGGGCGACTTTAACCGCAAAAACGAAGAAAGCAAGATGGAGCAAGACACCAAAAGCTTTGGGCAGAATTTTGAAGTCTAAGGGAATATCAAGAGCAACTAAATAAACGAATTTAAAGGACTATAATCAAACCAACGGCGCTGTACGGAAGCGACTCTTAGGTGTTAACACAAAAGAGTGAAAATAGCATAGAAATATGGGAAAGATTCTGTGACGAATATTAGGGGGGCAATCGAAAATGCAAGAAGAAAACGAACGAATCAGGAAAAAGAAATATTAAAAAATGCCCAAGCATAACTAATTACGTCAAAGCGCAACGGGTTGAATGCTTACAACGTGCATATTGTATGGAAGGCAACATGCATGCAAAGAAAGCGTTAATAGAACAGGATGGATTCAAAAAGAAAAGAAGCTAACCACGGAAAAAATGGTTAGAGATGATTGCGTCAGATTTAAGAAGGATAGGCGCTAATATTTGGAGGAATTTGGTGACTTATAGAATTAGATGGAGAAGATTGGTACGGAAGATCGAGATCGAGTAATCAATTTTAAAATGTCAAAGGTCTACGAGGTCTGTAGTATTGGACCAGGAGGACAAGCCTAGAGAAACGATATTTGCATATTTCAGAGCTCAAGTACAATTAGTTACAAATACCGTATCTTGCAAATACATAAATAATCAAAGGTAAAACTGCGCTAATAAATCAAAATAAACGTTGTATTTGTATCTTATTTAGCGAGCTTTTGGTGCGCTCGTTCGCTACATTACACTTCATTTCCAATAATACCTTGACTTAACTGAAAATTTTCGCAACAACCTGGGATGTATGTATGCGGAATTTGTAAAGCTGAGGAAACGGCGTCTATTCTCAGACCAGTATTTACCATGTTGTCTTTTGCATAATGTTATTCGGGTCGGTTTCGGAAATTGAGATTACCAACCAAGGGCGAGTTGGATAACAGTAACGAAGAATCAGGGTCGGACGTAACAACTAGATCTATCGCATTTCCCTAGAAAACGGGTTAGAAATGTTTATTCCTGAAAGTGGTTGTTAGCAATTTACGTTAAATGTGCGGGACGTCGTAATATGAGAATAAATTGAAATTGCAAATTCTGCATTCTTGCAGTTTAAATGCTCTAACAACTTATGCAGAAGCGGCAAACACGTGGACCAAACGCCGTGTTAGGCATAGATAAGGATAAAATTTTGTGAAATATGCATGTTTGTAATATGTCTTTTTTCTTTGCGGTAATTTTTTTTATCTAGCGTTCGCCTGGGTACAAATCTCGAATCCCTAATGCATGCGCTAGTGGTAGCTCCATCGAACACGTACCTAAATAACTATTAAAGTGGTTTCTTGATTTGTGCCTTGTGTGGGTATTCTAAGAAATTTATTTTAACATTAAATGCGTGCGCGTTAAAGTTTTAATTAACATAAATACGAGATATATGAATTTATACGATAACAAAACAAATAAAATTATGAATTTCTATTATAAAATAAATAGAGCTTCAAGATAGATCTCTTGGTTGAGACCAAGAATAAGAGAGCGCTACTCTAGCACTACCTACTCAGTTTCAGATTTAATTTATCCGCAGCTAGAAACAGAAGATCGCATTCCGTATTAGTTTGTTTACATACTAATCCTATTAGGAACGTTAGAGGTTTACTCCGTCCGCGAGTTTCGCTTCGAATCCGTCCCTGTTTGCGTTCTCCGACGCTACAGCGGGTAGCGTGTTGGAAACCTTAGAGTAGCGACCTTAGGGCCAGGCACCATTTCGCCTTCATCGATCTCCGAATATCTTTAATACTCGTCACTGTGATTCACCCTCTTCCATTTGACGTACGCCTCCGACTTGACACGTTACTCATCGCGCAATTTCGCATCTTACCTTGTTTGCCGCCGCCGTTGTGAATGAGCCTTAGCGAACGCTACACACGTACATACGACGTTCATCTGACAATTAAATATGATCCGGTTAGAGAATGTACGGAGAATTCAGCGGGAATTTCGGGAACAATATGTATTCCGTGTTATGGAGATGTAGAACGTACTTCCGTTATATATTCTCTATACATACTGGTTGTTTGTTGTATACGGTTTCTATATTTTACATATATGTGTACGCGGATATATATTGTTCCTAATACAAAGTACTACGTCGGTCTACTGGGGTATTTTATCTGGAATAAGAAGCAGTTTGTAATGCTCCATTAATTCAGTGGATGTAAAACATTTTCTGATAAGCGTAGGGATTTCGGAATGTATATTTAGTGTGTATTATCGTCGTTCTTATTTTGAGTATTCGTTTTGTCGAATATATCTCGCGTATTAGAATCCCCAAAAGAATTAATGTAATGTATTACACACATCCTTTCTTTCACATTCTTTAGTTATTTCATATTTAATAATCTTCATACACTGAGAGAATGAAATGGTTGAGCCATAACCAACACCACCAACTTTATTTGTTAAACAACTAACACTCGTGTTTAAAATAACACCACCTTTTGAATTGGATCTACTTTAAAATGAATGTTCAACTGACCTACACTGCCGTTCAGTGAAGTTCGGTCATACAATAAAAATCTATTATATCGCACTGTATACAATTATTAATACATAAAATTAGAAAAATATTAAGCATACACTCTTTTCTAAGGGATTAAAGCCATAAATTATTATGTAAAGTAGAAATATTGCGACAACCACAATAAAGTCCCTTTTATTATCATTCCGAGAATTTCTCGGAAGTACCGATCTTTTGAAACGGGTCGTTTGGGGATTATTAACGAACAATACATTTAGGAAATATACCGCAGTATCATTCTTGCTTATTTATCACGGGCGTAAACATATAAATTTGCTTCATTTTACTGTTAAACGTGTGTTGGTGTGCATCTGTCGTTTTTGCGCGAAAGTTTTAAGAAAATTTACTTCAAAATGGCACGTGGCAAGCCTACCAGTGTAGAAAAACGTTCACGCATTATTACGCTGTTTGAAGAAGGATATTCGGGGCGACAAATTGCTGAAAAAATAAATATGAGAAGTTCAACAGTAAATGACATCATAAAGCGATATCGGACAACTGAAAATATAGAAAATCGTTTTCGTCCTGGCGCATCTAGGAAAACAACAAAAGCTGAAGATTTGAGAATTGTATTATTAAGTAAACGCAATAGAAAATTAACAGCGCCACAAATAGCAGCCGAAGTCAATCGCGGCCGTGAAGAACAAGTTTCGGCGAGTACGGTAAAACGTCGACTTCAACAAGCGGACCTTCATGGACGCATTGCCATTCGAAAACCCTTATTATGTCGGGGCAACAAAGCAAAACGGCTACGGTAGGCCCGTTCTCATCTAGATTGGTCGTTAGATGATTGGAAATACGTGCTTTGGTGTGACGAGTCAAAGTTTGAGGTTTTTGGGCAAAATCGAGGAGTTTATGTCCGAAGATCTAAAACCGAAAAGTGATCCCGAACTGCATTGTGCCTACAATGAAGCAAGGGCGTAGTTCTGTGTTAGTGTGGGGATGTTTCTCCTTTGCTGGGACGGGAGATTTATGCAGAGTGCCGGGTGTAATGAGGAAGGAAAATTATTTTGCAATACTCCAGAATCATGCAGTGCCATCAGGATTGCGTATAATAGGCCGTAACTTTACATTCATGCATGACAACGACCCAAAACACGCTGCGTTAGTGTGTAAGAACTGTCTAAGGGAGCAAGAAGAACAGCACACCCTGAAAGTAATGACATGGCCCCCACAAAGCCCAGATTTGAACCCTATAGAGTTGTTGTGGGATGAACTGGACAGGAGGATCCGAAAAATATGCCCAACTTCACAAGAACATTTACGGAATATTCTGCAACATGAATGGATTAATATTCCACAATCCATTTTAGCAAAACTTATCGAAAGAATGCCTAGAATAGTTCGAGCGGTGATTAACAGCAAAGGAGGTTTTTCCGATGAAAAAAAAAAAAAAAAAATGTTCTTTTTGTATAATAGGCCCAAATAAATTTTTATTTATTTATTTTTGTCTTTTTTACCTGTACATACAATAAAATTGCATTTTGTTTTTAGTTTCGTTTGTTTCTGTAACCTTTTCATGTTTTTTACCAATCGACCGAACTTCTTTGAACGGCAGTGTACATTAGAATGTTGGTAGAAAGCAAAAAGAAAATATGTGTAGCATCAAAAAAGAACTCTTCTGCCTATTTACTTTTATAACTTCCGCATTGATTCATCGTCCGTAGTTGCTAGGGCCTCCATATTGGCGAAATCCACTTTGCGTCTTTGTTCGAGTACGTGCTTAGATACTACTGCAGATTATATTATTCTCCTGGGTTCTATGTATTCTTGGCATTCATTAGCTATATACGCAATGATTCGTTCTATCCGTGGAAGATAACTTTCAAAGCTTTTATAAATCCCACAATTATCACGCGAAAATCTAAGCAACGTGAGATATTATTTGCTGTTTCATCCATCAATATTATTTCACCTCACTGCTAAATAAATACGTTGCTCAAATAACTAAGGACCATTTTTTAACAAGCGATATACAAATTTTCAGACACGCTTTTAAAAAAGTTCCATTTTTTAATTCTCTCTAGTGGTCTATTAATTCGAACCTCATTGCCACCAACGCTAGTCGATGAACACAACTCAATGGCTATCCCAAAAATTGGCCGACCGATGGAACAGTCGCCTATTGATTCATCCTTCGCAGTCCACTGTTTCAATTGTGCTTTGGCTTCGGGAGTGTGCTGGTGTATTTAAGTTTTATTGATCGACGCCAAAAACTCTAACTTATTTCCTGTAAACTGCTTCAACGTTTGCTCTTTGGTTCTGAGTGAGCAAGTGCATCACCCAAAGCGCGGTTATTTCTTGAGAAATACATATATGGTCTTCAGATGTAAGTCACGTTCGCGTTAAGCGCTATATCAAGAGATAAACAACTCGCTTCTTTGGATTTGCACATGCGGATGTTAATGAAGAGAAACCACTCTTCGATGACTTGCGAAATCGTTACGAAGCTTGTTTGCCCCTCGTCAAATAAAAGAATAAATATATTGCATTGTGGGTACTGTTAATTTTGGCAAAAAAGGCTTCTGAGGTTGTGATAAGATTATATACCCCGAGGGCTCGACGTTACACGTTCATTCGATCAATAACTTTTTTAATACATGCTGATTGTTTACGATCAATTACTTCTAAAACAAAATAAGAGAACAGCTAAAGAAAAGAAAGGAGAAGCAGGATTTTTTACGTAGCAATTTTTAAAATTAAAGTATAAAATTACCAAATAAACAAAGCTAAAAGTATAAAATTTAAATCATCCGAACCTCCCAAAAATACCATATTTCCAGTTACTGAATCGTTACCGTTTTCCCGATAATTGTCGAGGGAATTTCTTATCGGTTTGATGTCGACCCGATCTCGCGCTCATTGTTTTCGTACAGAGAAAGCCGATTGTTCCGCTTGCTTCCGTTTACATTTCAATCAGAAAAAGAAGAAGAAAGTTTAAAATTCTAGTCGAACAAGTCCGACGAGTGCAGCTGTGCTGTGGGGTTGTTTTAAATTCGCGCCTGGATCGATATCGGGTCCACGAAGTGCTTCCGAGTTTCGAAGCGAAAGGCAATGGTGTCTTCCCACACGCTACCGCTGCTGTCTTTCTGCGGCGAGATTTCCCGGAATCTGGAGCAGTACGACAAAGTTCTCAAAGACAGACGACGCATGGCTGGACCTAACTCTTGGGACGGAAGTTAAGCCTCCGCATTTGAATAAATTTTTGCGTAGATATTCGAATAATGTCCAAACTGCACGGATAGGGCAATATTTTTTTCTCGGAATGCCCAATATTTCGTACGTATTACGTGCCAGGCTATTCGAGAGGTTTACTACCGGTGTTAGGTCATATTACACTCTAGGTATTTTGATATTGACTCGTTTTCGGTATTTCTTTTATTGAATCGTAAAAATTCGTACAATACCGACGAGGGATATTTTTATTGGGTGTATGTGCATATGTTGGAAAAATAGCGTTCTTTTGGTCGATTTTTGTACCTTTCGGTAGATGATTGTAAGCTATTCTACTGAAGAACCTTTTAAGAGTTCTTTCAATTGGGGCATGTTTTGGTTAAATTTATTTTTTGGGAGATTTTGTGGAATATTTCAATAATTTCTAATAATACAGTGTAATGCTCGTTTTTACCTATTTTAAGAATTGTGTTGTATTCGCCAACGAAGAAGAATTGATAATTAATCAATTTCTAACTCCTTCAATACTTCCGGCCTAGTAAAGCGAAAATATTTCTTTGTCCAGAGCCTCCGTAGAATTTAAAATAACGCTTGCGTCGATACACGAAACAGGAAAATCTAGAGGTAACTTCAAGAATACAATTGGATACCAGGATACTCAATATATTTCGGAAAGTACCAAAACCAACGTCCATAATCTTTCCGTTTCGATTCAATCTGAGTCGTAGCGATGGTGAAATTGCATCTTCAGGTATTCTTCCGCAGGATTTAATAAATTCCACTTTAATTGGTTATAGTCAACGTCGATCGGTAGCAAAGTTTGCGCTGGAAATGCGAATATTTCCTTTGAAACGTGGTGGTACGAGACGTTAAAAGCAAGTAGAATAAAGTTAAGTCGTAATATTAAAGTGAAAATTAAGAAAGTCCAATGCAGGGCGTATCGTACCCACGTAAATGCAAACAATCACGTTATTTATTATTATTGCTATTCATTTATTTATTTTTCCATAAATAAGATGGTTACAAACGAAATGTGAAACATGAGAAGGTAATATTGTGTTTATTACAAAGTATCGGGAAAACGGACATAATCATCAAAATAGGCAAAGCTACTAAGCGAAGAAAATGCTCGACACTAGTGTTCTTTTTTCTGAAATCATCATGCCATGGTTCTCGATAGAGTGACATATCTCTACAAGCTTCGGTTAGAGAAATAAACGAATGACTAGACAACGAAGATACATTTTACAAACAGTCTCTTCGACAATACGAGTTTCTTTGATTTAATGCACGTTTCATCCTAAAATTGAGCTATTAAATCTGAAAGCCTCGTAAAGATAATTTGGAAAGCGGAAAACGGAAAATGTGTGCTTTAATTAAATTTTCTCGTAACACTAGATCAGATTTCGCTAAAAGGATCCGCCTCAAAATCATCCGACGCATTGCCGTCCATAAATGGAAACAGGTAGGTACACGTAGTCGTAGTAAAATGGCGAATTTCATGGGCTATGAAATAGATAAGGGTCGTCTAGCTTTCAACGGACGGAAAAATGTCGGGCGACGCGTTGAGGAAGGTATGAGAATAGCTCGGATCGTGTATGTAGCTGTAGCGTGACTTTTCGCCACTTGACACTTATTAATAAAGGAACAAAAAAACGCGCAGACAAAAATGTCATGTTTCATAGGAAGGTGTGTCGATTTTCTTTGTCTTTTTACGAAACGAAAGCTAAGCGCAATGCTTAAAGCAAGCGATAATAACAGGCTCTTTTATGAAAGGAAAAACAAGATAAATGGGCTGAGGAGCTCCGAAAAGAGCAGAATCAGCAAAATGGGTGTCACTGGCTTTTTTTTTACACGGCCTACTATATATAACTATATATAATACTAAGGTATGTGCATATTTTTTTTATATAACAACCTCACATTTTTAACCCAAAAGTAGGTTAAATGAAAAAAAAGCGATATCAAAAGCTATTTAAAAATTTAGGCGCGTGGGGGTTTTGGTAATGACTACTTCGCTATTCCTTACAGATGGAAAGCCAATAGGTCGTCTTCAAACTCTCAGAGGCCTGGGCACATTAACATTAAGTTAAATCAGCTACACAATAACGGTATTTGGGTCAAAGATTTGCCTCAACCTCTCGTAGCAAATCTCAGGACTCTCACGCTTTGTATTACTACTTGCCCACCAAAAGAACTCTAGGGGACGTAGAAAACCATCGTAAGCCGAAAATATGAACGACGAAACCAAGGCACCTCTGCGCCAGGCTAGTAGCACGTTTAACGTTATTGATTGAATTAGTGTTGACATTAAGGTTATTTAAGTAGTGCACTGGTAGGGTCAGCGCTGAGATTTCCGTCTAGAAAATGGTGGTCTCCACCTTAGCGGCCATGTTCCTTTTAGATAGAGCATCTCTGAATATATCCCTACTCTAGTACCTTTGAGGTATAACCTGTTGGCCTGTTTGTGTGTCAAGGATTTGTAGGGTTTGTCTAGGACGGAAAGAGGTGAAATGTTACCCATTCCGTCCTCCAGGATTGGGCAATTCATTGCAAGTGTTTTCTCAAAGGTTGGGGTGTATTTCCCCAAGTCTTGCGGTACACATTGAGCCAGTTCCACACGTGCATATTTACTCAGTAAAATATTAGGGCCTACTTGGAATAAATTATTTTTCTAATGTTAAGCCATTTTAATTGCAAAGACGCGGACCACGCGATTTTCGAAGTTCGCCGTAAAATATACGAACGTTCTAATAAGAATTCCATGAATATGTAGAAAGGTGCCCGAGTCGGGATCTAAATGGGCGTTCGAGAATTTTATTTTCGGCGAAAACTTGATAAGAGGCGGAGCTTCATTAAAACAATTTTAATTACCATTAAAATAAAATCGATCCTAAATCCTGGGTTTCGGTTAAGGGGATTATTTAGGTCAGTTTGGTACTAAACTTTTTATGAGGCAAACTCGCGTAAAAAGGAAGTTCCGAAACAAAATGCCCATACTGTGTCAATTTAATGTTAATTGAAGATTCGAAATGAGTTGCCGGGATTTTAATTATCTTACGATGAGGTAGCATAAAAAGTTCTTTGAGCACTCGTGTTGAAATTGGTAATTAAAAAAATTAGATTGTAATTTGTACAAACTCTCCTACTTGGGAGTCTTCGTATTTGAGCATCATTGTAAGATTGAGTAATCTTACTATAGTAAGATTTAATTCATATTTTAAACTTTAAGCTCTAAGATAATAATATCTTCAACGGAGACAAATCATCTTATGGCCGTATATAACCCATGCTGGATATTGTAAATTTACAGATTCCCATTTATTAATAGGATTTCGTTCTCAGAATTCAATTCTTTTTCCATTTTATGTTGATATTTTTTATCTATGGGACTGGTAACACAATACTTAGCGCGCTCGAGGTACTGGGTTCGAAGCCCGGACTCGTAACTCCCAGAGTGAGGTTTTCGTCCCTCGAAATTTGGCGTGGACGGCAGTACTGATCTTATCTTTATCGATGTTGGAGTTTGGGTGAATGGAGATTACTGCTACAAAGGAACTCTGCAGAAGAAAATGACATTTTGCCAATTTCCACGAATTAAATCCTTCAGCAAAGCAGTGCACTCGTTTATAAAGCAAGAGTCGTCGAATCTTGGCTCCAGACCCACGTTCCTTTATTCATATCTACCTCGCGGCGGCCCCTGTATTCGCTGGACCTGAATGCCATGTATTATTTCAGCCAAATTTGTGGTTATAGTTTGCTGCACTAGGATTTTTCCTATTGATCTCTAAAGATAAATGAACTTGTTCGTATCTGTTTCTACCTTCATTTACGATAGTTAGAGAACACTTGGGTTTCAAGAAAAAAAGAAAATCCTTCAAAGGGATCCCAAAAAATCCTATGATATCAAAATAATGAAGTCAAACGATTCCCTTGTTGGGAATTGTTATTTGAGTAAAGATCTATTGCGTGATAATAAGTTTAAATATTCGTTAATATCGGGTAGGAATTCCCACAGATTAGTTCCATCGGTAAATAGTTTAGTTTCATTATTAAGCTTACCGAAGCGTTCCATAATTTGACCTCCGACCTCAATAATAGCCGAGAATACTTCGAATGTTATCAATTCCGAGATCGTGTCGAATATACCATCTGCTATTTAACGTATGCGCGTATGTGTTCGCCACCCTCGGAAATTACCGCATATTGGAAAATCCACGGCCCTGCTTCTATGCGTTCAGATTTGTGTATGTGTTTGTGCGTATACGGTACATACGTGTAGAATCAGGCGGTAAACACCCGTTTCACTTGTAATTAGCAATGTAAGAGATGACGCGGTGGGGGCTGTCTTCACGTTTAGACGATCCTATTGTTAGTCGTTGCGTTTTGTTTGCTTGGCTCCTATTGTCAGTTATCCTCTTTGCGGGATTCGAATCATTTGATGTATTGTGATGCTCCGTATTGAATGCCAATCCCACTATTATTACTATTATTTGCAAAGTATAGCTATGTCGTTGTTTGCTTCGTATTCTACGCGAGAGATAAGTTGACTTGAGGCAAGCTTGATTGTTAGACTAGACGTATTTTTCCACTTCAAGAGCGGAATTATTATTAATAACTAGGGTTGTAATTTCCTAGCGGACGCCCGGGATCGTATTAACAAACACATAGCCGACTGTTCAAAGCATACAAAGAGCGTTAAAAGTATGGAAACACTTTTTTTTTCCTTATTAAACATTTTACAAAAAGAGAAATTTACGCCAAAGGTGTGCAGATACGAGCAATAACCTCGCAAGATATAGACCCAACAGCGAAGTTACTTCGTAAATTTCTAACCGATGTTGAAAGCAGTCAATATGATGATTTATTGCGTAAAGAAGGAATACTTCCACTTCTTTACAGGTTCTTAATCTAACCAAGATCAGATCTTTTTTCTAGCGGAATCCCTTGTGATTAGATACATGGGTTCTGGACTTACTTATGGTCTTGTTAGTAGTTTCTGTATAGATAAAATTGACACAATATTCAAAAGATACACTACCCGACAAAAACAGAGACGCGGTATCGTTTCTATTTACGAAACAAATTTATAGACATTATTATATAAAATGTAAATGATGGGTTATTAATACTTGTTATCTACCTAAATAGTCCATTTATAGATATTTCTGGGTATTTATTGCTTTATGAGGGGTAATTGAGATTTTCCTAGATCAAAATAGGAATTTTAAATGCGACGAAAATTTAGACCCTGTGCATTTATTACATTAATATAAGCAAAAATGTTTTAATTTGATACTTCTCTTTATAAGCAGCAGTTGCGCTGGTAAAATGTACACATTTCACCACGAGAAATTATATTTTATAAAGTGTTTGCAATATGGGTAGAAAAAATCAATTATCCTTGATAGAAAGGGGTAAAGTTCTAGCCTGGAACCAGGATGGTGTTAGTAAGGAGGAAATTGCTCGTCGGTGACGAAGAAGCGATCACTCCGTTAGAAATTTCCTAAAAGATCCGGAAAATTACGGCAAACCAAAAGGCCAGGGGCGACCGAAAGCTGTAAGTGAGGGGGATAAACGCATGATATTGCGGTGTGCACCCACTTCTTCTGCGTTGGCGAGAGTTATTGCAGAACATGCGGGGGTACAAACGCACGTGGGTAATGTTCAAAGGATTTTAAAGGCGTCACCGGTAATATCACGGAAGAAAATGTTGAGAAAACCGCCACTTTCGGCGAAACACAAAGAAGCGAGGTTGAGATTTGCTGAAGAACACGTATCCTGGAAGAAACAATGGGAAAAAGTTATATTTTCCGATGAGAAACGTTTTAATTTGGACGGACCAGATGGGTACTCGCATTATTATCATGATCTGAGAACGGAACCAAAAGCGAAAATGACCAGACAATTAGGGGGTGGATCTGTGATGATATGGGCAGCGATTGGATTTCGCGATAAAAGTGGGATAGTGTTTTGCACAAACAAAATGACATCTGTGACGTATAAAAACTTATTGCGTGACAATCTTCTACGTTTTGGAAACCAATGGGCCGGGCGCAATTTTGTTTTTCAACAAGATAACGCGCCAATTCATAAAGCAAAAACCATTACTGAATGGTTTAAAGACAAAAAGATTAAAACTTTACAGTGGCCGGCACGGCCACCAGACTTAAACATTATTGAAAGCATGTGGGGTGAATGGGGACGTCGCGTTTATGGCGGAGGCCGTCAATATTTCACGGTACAGGAACTGAAAACTTCAAGAGTGACTGAATGGCAGAATATCCCTCAAAATTATGTGTTAAATTTATATAAATCTATTAATAACAGACTATTGGAAGTGATTAAGAACAATGGAGGATCTACGCATTACCGATCACTCGTTTGTTGATTTTTGTTTCACATTTGCAACAGAGCGTCTAAATTTTTGTCGCAGAAATTGTTTAAACATTGGAGTAATAATTTATTATTTGGTTCATATATTACTGGAAGAGATATTTTTAAGTTTATTTTACTTTTATGAATAAAAACTTAATTAGATATCTTGCTAGTTTCGCAAAGAAATGTTGTAACCTTTAAAACCCGTAAAACATATTACCGCGTCTAAGTTTTTGTCGGGGAGTATAACATTGCACTGCATACGTAAATTTGAAGATTGTGTAGCGACGCATTTAATACATTTTTGAAGATATTTTAAAAGGTTCTTGAAATATTTCGGTTGTTGGTATTCATTGTAATGAACCTAGCACTACTTGAGGAGTATTAGATTAGGATGTAGGTGCGTGAATTCACCCAATATTCTCAAAATAAATTTAAATTTACCCAACTAGTTAGGAAACGGGATCACGTTATACGTGCGAGTAATTTGTTTGCGGTGTCGGAAACTTCTGTTCTCGAAACTAACCACTCAAGAATGCAAATTTCCACGGTTCCTATGACAACAGGCCGCGGTGGTAAAGCTGCGGGATAACCATTTATTAACGGAAATTAAGTAATTGCTGCTTTTTGAAACTCGAAGGCGAGGAGGGTATAACTTAGCGAAGTTTGCTTCGTAGAAAATTCCTCTCAGCATGGGATTAAAATACCTTAAATGAATTCTTGCAGCTTGCTCTGTTTTTTTTTTGCGTTTTATTTAATAGGAAATTTCGTGAATTGTTTCGCGAAGGAAATATGGAACAATTGAATTTAGTAGTAAGTTCGTCGCTTTAGTTTTTTTTCTTCGCAGAAACTATTGCTTTTCGTTCCTTCGGAAAACACTACTGCTGATGCTGCTTTGATTGTTGATTAAATTTGAATTTATAAACAAGTTTTTTACAAAAAAATTCGGGTTCTGTAAATATTGAATTAAATTTAAATAATTATCGAATATCAATTAAAATAATGAAAATGAACGAATTAAGGTGAAAGTATTTACAAGTTGTAAAACCATATGTAGAAACTAATTTAAATAAATAGAATTAATTAATCGTGGATAAAAAAATACACATATTGTAGCACAAAACCTTGGCACCCGTATTAAGTAGGTACTTACCAAGACTAATCGTATAGATTTGCGCCCGCACTAAAATCTTAATTGTAAATGTTACGAAATTAACGCCTGGTTTCTTCGTTTTCGTTTTATTTAAGGAGTATTACTTGCTTCGCTATCTCTAGACGTAGTTAAGTGGGATTAGCTGCACCAGCGCTTTGTGAAAAATCTTTTTCGGTATAAGATATATAAGATTTACGACTCGTTAACTAATGCTACGAAAAAACCCGAAATTCCAGATTTTGAAATCACTAAATTTAACTAACAAGCAATTTTAAACGAAATACGTGGTTTAGTCAGAGGATTTTTTGGAGTTTAGTTTTGAAAATTATTTTATTCGGTATAAAGCAGGATTATATTGACTGCCTTGTAAAATAATTAACTCTCAAGTTCAATTTATGGTTATGTTAGTAAAGGATGTACAGGTTGTTCACGAAGAGTATTCTTATTAAGTACTGCTAGCATAGCGTTAGCAAATTTAAAACACACAGTTGCAAGATTTCCTTCACAAAGTTAAATATTCTGGGCAGCTCTTTGGAGCGTCAACCAACTCATTACATTGGCATAGGCCCAAAGGACTTGCCCTAGGGCTTGCAAGTCGTTACTACTTCTCATCCAGCACGGTCTGTCTACCCTTCAAATTAGCCGTCTCTGCATGGCAGGTCTCTGGCTAGTCCCATGCTGAAGAGGTGTTTCTATAGCTAGATCCAATTGAAACATCAGCAACTATGCGACGGTCTCCTTTGAGTAGTCTCAAGTATTTTACTACTTTTCATGAGTAATAGTAATGATAATACTAATAATAAATTTAGGTTACCACAATCCACCATGCGCGTTTCATTGTTAAACGGCTCATTAGTGTGCCTTTGCGAAAGGTGGCAGTAAATCGTCAATATTTCCTTGTTTCGACGGGACTAACTAGGGCATTTTCCTGCACAAGCGCGCCACACGACTTATGTGCAACTTAAAACATAATGAATGTTGTAGAACATCTTTAAAACTAAAAAAATATTTAACGTGTTCCCAAAGAAGCATTGATTACTGGAATAGCAAACTATGCAAACATGTGCCCCTGAAAATAAGATCCCTACCACCTAGTAGCTTCAGAAAACGCGTTAAAGAACTATTAAGGAGACAACTTAAACAAATTAACTGAGTAAGTCCTTCGTTGGCTTTAAGCATACTTCTCAAATTTTCATTTTTTTTTTGTGTATCGGATTTAAGCCTATTGTGTATTCAAACCTGGCGTTCCTTTACTGTTAATAAAGTTATGTTTCTATAATTAATAACCGCTAGTGTCTGCTTAAAAGCAAAATTTTGTTGGTATTTTATAGAATTTCTATTAAAGTACAAATGAAGTGTATTATTTTTGGCTCACTGTCAGACAAATATATTATTGGTCTAATTCGGCTCGATACTAAACAATATTTCACTGAAAACAGTTGCGGGTATTATATCGGACGTTGCATAAAATATCTCTCATCCAAAATAAATCTCGAATTTCTTCGTTCCTACGGATTAAGCTCACGTTATTACCAGGAGCACTAACCTTGGAATTATGCTACTAAAAATATCGATTGCAATATTTCCCTGACTCCCGCAAATGTTTGAATTTCAGATTACCGACCGGTATTAGATATTCAAGCTTTCTCTGTGTGGAAGCGAACGATGGCAGTATGCACATATGAAATGAACTTTTCTGGAAAGTTACGCGGGTTATCGTTAATTATTATGAAACTGACGTTTGGTGTTTAAACGAAGATTAGTGTAAGTTAAGCGAGAAAATAACACATCTTGAGAAATTAATCATTTTCTTATATCTATAGCGCGAAAAATATCCTCCTAGTCTCGTTTCTTAAATAATCGTTATTTATGATAACAAATTGATATAATTTGTTATATCTTTCTTAATCAATGACACGTAGAAATTATTTCTTAATGATTTATTTATTTATTTATAAACAAACAATATATTTTACAGTATGTATATGTTATTCACTGAAACAGCGTTCTGTTGTCGTTTTTCCATTCCCCATCCTCGACGCGGGAGATGCTATCTCGGGCTAACAGTTTGGAGAGCCTCCTGCAGTTCATTTCTATTGTAGAGGTGGTTTGCTTAATTGTCATTATTAAAGTTCGCCACTTTCCGTGCGCTTCACAGGCGTAGATATAGGAGTGGTCGCCAGGGTGTGTGATTCGTAATATATGCGCAAGCGATCTTATTGCAGTGGTAACGCATCCAGTAGCGAAGTACTGCATATACGTTATACGTAATAAAATGTCGTCGATAAGGTCGATCAATCGATCGATGCGGCGGAAATAAAATGTTTAATTTGCGGTATATCTTTAATGTGTTGGTCAAAAACACATTGCCAGATGGGAAGTGCAAAGCACAATAATAACAAAGCAGGTATATATCGGGAGCGGTTTATACATATGTAACTATGATTGTGTGTAATCTGCCGTTTACTTTGTTAAGCAACGAATCGTTTATTTAATTTTGGAAGAAATACGCCAATCCTTTATTGCCGAGGCAGACAACGTTACGAGGGTGTGTTCCATTTGTGTGTAAACATTTAGAAAATAAATTTAAAGCCGAACTTCTCCACTTACAAAAGACGTTTAAAACAAAAAAGTTTTTTTTTCTCTGTCGTGTACTTCAACTCACACACGCAACACAACTCTGAAATCAATGATTTCGTATATTATCTATTTTATTTATACATACAACGGGGCGCGACACTGCATTTAAAATATTATAATTTAATACTTTGTTCTGCTGACGTTGTATTTTGGATAGATTTTTCTCTATTGTGTGTCCCCTGGTAAGTATTTTAGTTTTTGTACCTTATTCAGTTATTTTATGAATTTATCTGACCCTATTTCATTATATTTTGCAAGTGCAAACCGAGAAAAATTGCTTCTGTCACTTCTAGTTTCTCGTTTTTCAGGTAGATATTTATCTCTTGCTTCTCTTTCTTCTTGCTGTATTTTTTTTTGTTTATAGCGAGCAGAATATTGGAACACCAATTCCCGCCCGTTTTTTGTCTTCTTTAATGTGTTTTCCATGTTGTTCATGTTTGTTAATGTTTCCGGAGTACAGCATACACGTGTCTTCGGCGTATGTGTAAATGTGTCCGTGGAAAGGTTGTTCGAGTAAATATCTTACATATAGAGTATAGAGTATTAGGGACAGATTTTCTCTTTGGGGTATTTCATAGGTTCGCTCATGTTGTTAACTTTTGTTGTTTTCTGTCGAAGATGTATGGTTACTTCTTTTTCTTTACGTCGGTAAACACGGAAAAGTACTTTTAAAACAAGCCAGCTTTACATAACAACAAAAAAAGATTACAAAAACTTGTATTGTTGACTACCATAATATTGCTTAAACTAAAGTATAATCTGTGCGGTATCATGGATTAGTTTTTCATTTGCCTTTCCAGAAACGTTAAAACATACAGAGTAATTGGGCTGCCGATAACGTCAAAGTTGTTGTTCTTTCTTATTCTTTTTTTAGCTTTAAATCGTAATTTCCAGTGCTTTTTAAATAAGGAAAACTAAAAGCTTCTTTTTCCTTGACTTATGACATTATGCTACGTTTACGTCTTCTTCGTCATTTTCAAGCATTGACATTTTCAGCATTGACTCTTCCCTCATTATTTTCTCGAAACACAGTACTTTTCGTTTTTTCTTTTTTTTTTCGTTTTTTTTTTTTGCTTTTGATTGTTTTTCTGGAAAGGTCATGTCAAATACAAAACTAAAAATATGTAAAAATTCTATGGAACCAAAGTGTGGCCCGAAATAAAAATCACAGCATTTCAAGAAAATAACGAGGGAAGAGGAAAGAAGGAGAAAGGAAAGCCCTGCGTTTAACACGTTTTTTTATGAATGTTAGTACACTTTTAAACTAAATTCACGATGTTACGCCTATGGTGATATTTTATTATCGATTAAATCATCGAGAAAGCTAGTTTACCTACGTGAATAATTTATGTAGCTTTAGCTGCTACCCGATAGATGTCCATTATTAATCAATAAGACGCTTTTTCTAATATTTTCGAAATAGCAGGAGAGATCATAGGATTAATTTAAGATTCTATCTTGCAAACTGCGATAATAAGTTATAGATATGGGGATAATAATGCTAAAGTTGAGTATTTAAAAAATATGTTTTATCATTATAGTGTATCTGCTATTTGTCTGGGCCGTCTATGTTTCGTTATGAAGCTTTTTAAGAACTCAGTGCAGGAAGAAACCAATAGTTTAAAAGTATTTTGCAGTAGTCGAGATACAATTGAAATATTATATTGCCTGTTATATATAAAAAAATATTGATTAGAAACACTTAAAATTTTGGAGGAAAATTAGATGATGTTTTCAATAGAGAAAATTAAAAAAAATCTGCAGCGAATTGTACTTTAAATATGGCCTTATTGAGATTAGAGAAAGCAGTAATAGGTCAATTCTTTTTTAGTTACAAAATTACAGCGCCATAAGATTTATTAAAGCAAACCAAAAGAAATAAATTATAGAAGACAAGCTTTTACGTCTGCATGACATCATCATTTCTTTAATTAATTTAACAAGCTGCGCCTTGACTGCTATGTATCTACTTTGTCACAGTTAACATACGTGTTGGTGTCCACCTACATGACCTATTTTCATTAACCGCATAATTCTAAATACATACTTTACAAGCCCAATACGATTTTTATTGAAAGTTAATCATGCTTACGTTCTATGTAGCAAACTCTTAATATTTTTTATGTCAGATATATGAAGCATTTCTTGACCAACTTTTACTGTTATTTGTGCTACTAGATGCTTACGAGAAGATTATTGTTAGCTTTCATTCAGAAAGATTATTGTTATATACAATGCTCGACATTTGATTACTCTCATCTCACAATTATAACACATATGTATACACATTTGATATGCCGTCAGTCTCAAATCAGTAGAAAATTTTGTCTGAATCAATGGAAAAGTTTCTCTGAAGATGTTCACTTCTTAGTTGCTATCATCAATCAATCAAGATGCAAAATGTATAGTCCGTCTAGAAAGTATCCGGAAAACAAAAAGCACAGCTATAATTTGACGGTATATATTTTTATTACTTGAATAATAAAATCACAACAAATAATTCATCTCATTTACTAATACAATCTCCATTTAACTGTAAACACTTAACTAAACGTTCAGGTAATCCCGAAACAAGGTCAACGCTATACTTTTCGGTGATAGTGGTCCAGACTTGTAAAACTGACCGAATCAAATCTTCTTTATTTCGTGGTGATGCTCGTTCCCTTCAATTTTCTTTAGTCCCCATCTGTTTTCGATGGGACTAATATCTGAGGAAGCTGCTGGCCATGGAATTGGTGCCAAGTTTTGTTCTAGCATCCAAGCTTTAGTGTAGGCGGAAGTATGGCATCTTACATTATCCTATTGAAAACGCCACCCTTCGGGATATAAAGCACGAGCCGTTTCAAGAAGAAAGCCATTAAGAATTTCGCAATACTTTGCACTATTAACGGTGCCATCAATTATACAGAGAGCTGTAGCACCACGCTGAGATATTGCTTTCCAAACCATTATTTTTGTGGGAAATTTGGAAATTTGAACCGTAACATTTTCTCTTGATAGGATTTTTAAATGATTTGCACCAAGCTGAAAACAACTTTCGTCAGATATAAAATATCACTAAAATTATCGTCTCGAAATCGTTGGCAAAAATCTATTCTTCGTTGCTTTTGTAGAGGTGTCATTGCAGGGATTTTTTTTGGTTTCCTTGATAAGTAACCTTGTATTCTCAGTGAAATGCGGACAGTTTCTGGATACACTCTTATTTGACGTTGATTTCCAAATCTGTTAGCGAGTTTTCGAAACCCTAGGCGCGGGTTTTGTCGTCCCAAAGTCACTAAAGCGTTTACATTATTTTCCGCTAATCTTACGCGGTCTTCCAGAAACTGGTCCACGGCTCATATCTCTTTTATTTTTTATCCTCTTTATTGTTTCATATACTGCATTTTTTCCGAATTCAGTCAATTGCACTGATTTTTTAACGTTTTGAACACCTTTTCTATATAAATATTCCATCAACTTTCTTCTTTCTACTTGCGACATTATTTCACGAATATTAAGCCAGTTGATAATCAACGATATTTGACAGCCGGTGTTGTTATATGATTTTTGCCATGGCCTACAGTCGGCACAACCTACTTGATGCATTACTTTTGTCTTGGGATGTAACACAAAATAAATATATTAAAATTAAGAAAAATAATAAATTCCGGATACTTTCTAGACGGACAATAAAACAATTTTCACTGAACATTTAAATACAAATGCAACTGATTCATTTAGTATTGTATAATATTTATTAATTTGTACATAATACATAATTAAAAGCGGCACGTAAAGTTGATATTAAACATAAACAAACAACTAAATACTTTATCATAATATAAAGTCTCTTTAATTAATTTTATACGCCAAAATATAACTGAAACACGTTGCATAGAATCATACACAGTAAGCTGCACCAGTATAATATTAGTACAAAGCATTCTCGCTTTCCATTAATTAAATCGCAAAGCGCAGGAAATATGCCCGCGCGAGAGAAGAATTTATTGTAAAAGTCAGCAAGATTAATTTCTGGTTCGATGTTGAAAATATATTCGACATTTTGTTTCAACTATAACTTTTAGAATAACACTTTATAATTGACAATAACTATAAAATATAACGCATAGATAAGGACGCGTTAGTGTTACTCTCTGTATTTAGACGCATAAATAATCTAGATAGCATTTCTTTTGTGTTACAGTTGTCGTTGTTACGCAATACCACATTTCAAGCATATTTCAACCCCCATTACGGTGGCTGTTCTACCCGAGTATATTGAATTCTGCTGCCGACCTCGGCATCCTAATAAATTTAGCGAGCAGGGGACTCGTTCCCTGGGCATTTTATTTTCTTTCCATGAATGGATAAAGTTATCCATTCCTGCCGCGCAAAGCAGGCCGCGCTCGGTTATCAGGTGAGCAAGGGGAGAAAATACAAATAGTCGCAATAATCTGATGATAATACCTCTTTTATGGGTTCTTCCCTTTTTATTGCAGTCGAAAATGGCGTAACATGTAGATATTTCCCGCAATACTTTACTGGCTTCTTATCGGTTTTTAGTTTTTCCATCCTCTTTAGCAAACAATGCTGTCTTCAGCGAAAAATAGAAATTAAATGGCTACGCTTTTGTTCCTTCGAAACCATTTAACGTTATTTAAGGTTTGGAGGTGTATTCACAAAATTAAAAGCTTTACGAGACAAAAAAAATGCGGCTAAATGTTGTTTTGTAGAACTGTGTCATCCATACATTAAAGTCATTAAATATGCATCGCATACACATATTTAATAACATCCAAGGAACAACTTAGAATACAAATAATGGGTTACTAGGAAACATCGCGGGTGTATATATTTTACGACGGAATGGTGATAGGGTAATACGGAACCCTTTTTTTTTTGTTGCCGCGGATGGAAAAAATGTGCGAGCTGTATTTCTGCAAGCGAGAGCTGTTTTTTCGAAAGTGCTCATTTTACATGATATATTCATCTCTTATTGCCAAAAAAGATACACCGCTTGGAATTTTAATCTGATCTGGAAGGAATGAAGCATGAAATATTCTTTATTTATCGATTCTCTGTTTTTATTTCTTGTTTTAACTTTACGTTTCCTGAACAACTATCCTACTTTAAATTTCTTTCATATTCCCATATTGTACTTTTACGTATTTTAAGTTTTTTTTTAGTGCGTTTTTAACGCAGAAATATTTTAAGTTTTAGTTAAACGTGAATCTTTCCAGGAACAACTGATGCTTAAGTGATGCTTAACAGCACATACTTGATGTAAAAAATCGATACATTGCCGCAAAAAAATCGTAATTCCAAAAAGTTTTTTTTTTTCAGATATTAAGGCAACAAAGGTACTTACAATTTAAATAACTAACTAAACACTTTATGACGAAATCGGTCGCTTATTTTTACGAATTTTGTGAGAAAGAACCATTGTTATGTTCATTCTTCCTAATTAATTGTTTGGGTGCTCCCAGATGAACCGAATCCGACAAACATTCGCGAAGCATTTCCAAGGAAATGAAAGTTGTTGTTCTTGTTGTTTCTTTTGTTGTACTGCAAGTATTCCTTTGGAGGATCGATGGAATCAGAAAAACAACCTACAACGTCGTCATCCTTCATCCTGACAAAGCCAAACAATTGATTATTTGGAAGAGAAAAATATCGAATCAATACTCGTATTCAGCTGATCTATCGTCTAACGACTTCTCTGGTCCTAGAATACCAAAAAAAAAAATACATAGATAGGGATTTTTATCACTTCAAGCAGCTTTTGAAGCCTTTAAAACCCATATTTTGGATATACCAAAGAATAAAACGATTTGTAACAATTTCCCTCCTTTCATTCCTTATGTGAAAATGTAAAAGGTATCTCTCTAGGATACTGCTGCCCTGTGTATAATAAAAACACTAGCTCAGAAAAAGAGCTTATATTTTGGACAACATGGATAAATGTTACCGCTTAATACAGGTACTTTACCCGTCGTTAAAAAAAATTTTGCGTATTAAAACACCGTTTCTAGCGCCCGCTAAGAACATCAAAGTCGTCGCCCGCTGCAGGATAATGCTCCAATTTAACTTTCAAGTAGCCGTAAATAAATGATGGCGGGCTTTCAAGCTGGCTGGTTTGCGCCCTCTCTAATCAAGGACACCGGAACTCGCGCTCGCCTCGACGTGTTCGAGCGGACGACGTCGCGTCGGCCATTCCCTAGACGCCTGCAAATCCTTAGTTTATGGGGCGGAACAGAGATGTCACCGTTAACATATTCCATCTTTAACGACTGTGCATATACGTTTTTATAGTTTGAGAAGGAGGATATTCGGACGAAGAAATTGGCTAAAATACTGTGTTTACCCACGTAATAATAAAATGAATATTTAGGAATTTTGAATGGAGGATGTACAATACATATAAGCCGCAGTATTCATGAATTCTATGGAAATTGTGGTGTATTTGTGGTAATACTAGATTCGTTGTTAATACTTTCCAATTGTACATTTTTTTATTACGCTTAGGTTACTTGGGTTGGGTTGTTGTATTCACAGGTATAGGAAGAAGGAAAATTTTATGGGGACATATAGGGTACCGCCATTTTGAAGGTTGCAGTGTCAAATATGCTGCACGTGACTTCATTTTTTTACGTTAATAGTTTCGTTGAATAAACACAAACTTCATTTTCTTAAGTTAAATGAACATTTCATTGAAACCGTGCTAAAGGAACCATGGCTTTATATTAACTAAGGAGCTTGTTGTATACGGGCATTTCACGAAGCGAGTTAGCTCGAAGCTCTACGGGCATTCTTTACCAAGTAAACCTGCGCCACCTTAGGTGAAAAATGGACCCAACGATTTTTATTTTCCCAAAATACTTTATCTGGGATTATACCGGTTGTTTTCACAAAATTATTGAAATTTAAGCCTAAAAAACTAATTTGAATAATTGACTGCTAGCATCACTGAAAATGCAGAAATTATGTCTGGAACAGATGCTATACATTGATCTTAGCCATAAGCCGAGAAGCAAATACACAAAAAATAAGTCGACCTATTTTTTCTAAAAACACTAATTTCCGTAATTCATAAGTTAGTATAGCGGGGGTACCTAAGGACCTTACAGCATAACCCGTAGAGCTAATTATAACTTACTCAAATAATAAACTTTATACGCCCTCTAAATTTTTTGTGATACTCTCACTTACAAGCTATGACAGTAATATTTTAATATTTTCCTTTTATTTTCAGACAGTTATAATTATATTATCCCGCCATTCGTTGAAAATAATCTACATGATTAAAATATCCGACCCTTTCGTGATGACCGAGTAAATTAAACGACCGGCTAAAAATACTAATAGCGCCCGTTATAGTCTGGCGTGCGGATAAAGTTCAAAATCGTCCGTCGTATTTCATTATATTTAAGAGGCCATTTTCGAAAAGATGCTGAGGCCGGATAAGCCTCGCCGCATTATCGGGCTTAAGGGATCATGCACCATAAAGGAGGGGGCGGCAGAGGGCCGTCGATCACTCTCGGCGCTTTATTTTAAAAGCTCTGCGTTCAAATCAGACATCAAAACCGTCGAGAGGAACGTAATCAAATAAGCGCCTGATTCTATTAACATAATCTGCCGTTGCGAGATGCGAAATCCGCTGAATTATTTAACTTTGTTTCGGCGGGGTTTCGTTTTTAATGTACGGCCGTTTACCTTAAAATAAATAGTTAATCGTTTATTGATTTTCTCGTAAATGGTGTTGTGGACGTATTTTTTTTATATCTGATGATATAAAAGATACATACCTCTGATAACCTATTCAATCTGGGGCATTTTGTAAGTTGAACCCAATAATAATTTTTAATTTTTTTTTCCTCCACCCCAACACTTAGGGATGGGGCTTAGGGATGAATTCCTAGGGATGGAGTTATTTTTTTTTTGTTTCTGATGTTAATGTTAAATCGGTAAAATCGGTTCCAAAGGTAAGTTTGCGATGTAAACAAGGTGGGAATTTTAATAATTAAATTAAGGCAAACACATCTGAAATGCTATCTTCTTGGCTGCTTCATGTCCAACCAACCCGCCCACATCAGCATATAGAGATCCTTAAACAAAAAAAAAAAATAAAATGTAATTTAGTATCAGCTATCACAAGCGTTTTAGAAAATTACCCCCAGCAATGTAAAAATATTCGCTTTGTAACAGAATAAAAACAGGCCATTTCCATGGACATTTTTCGCACTGATTTGAACGGAATAATACATATATCACCTCGTATTTATCACTCCTACGCATGTACACAACCTAGACAAAGCGTTTCGAATTGTACGTCTAGCTTGAAAAAACCTCCGCAATTCAAGCAACAGCTCACATTTCGTTGCGGTGGTACTGCTCCAATTTGTCTGTGTCAGATGTACATCCGCTGTTTGTTAGTACTACGGTTGGATGATAAATGGAACACGGGCTGCAATATTTATATGTTGGTTTGGATGAAAGATTAATTAATGAAATATTGATTTCTGGTGTTAACTGTAACAATACATTTATAGTACATGAAAGCTTCCGTTTATTAATCTAGTATGCTTAGATGAAGCAGCATGGAATGTTGTATTTATAATGAATTATACAAAGGGACTAATAGGACTAGGTTCGAGAGCGTAGTCGTAATTGGTTAGGGTTATTCGCTTAAAAATCTGAACGTGTCAGCGTTGCTATCGCGCAGATTGAAGTTGGTACGCACTAAGAAATTGAGGAATTTCAGGGAGTCACAACAAAAAATAAATGACGATCTGGGATTCACTCAGTGAACAAGGGAACTGTATTTGTTTACACAATCGATGTGTATCATTGTAATCATAACCCGTTTCAGGGTAAAATCCCTCAAGCTGGAAATGTGTGAATTTTAGAGATCTCTTTTGTATTGATTCTATTTAATTGATATATCTTGTATAAATAGGAGACCAGATTAAAGTAGCATATTCCAGGCGAGATCTGATAAATGAGGGAAATAACGTGGACAGAACGTTTGAGCTGCGAAAATCTGTAATTACGATATACAACGCCATGATTTCGATATTAATCGGTACAGTCGCTTCCAGCACTGTATAGATTGGTTATAAGATGCAGGTGCTTTGTGAAAGTTTCGGTTACATTTAAATATATTCAGCGACAAATAAAAAGAAAGAATTTACTTACCGAAACATAATCCCGGAGTATTATTATACAATTCACATACGTTTATTTTGATGATTCTAATACGCCCAACGCCTATTTTGTTACTTCCTGAAAATCGTTGCTTTTTAGTTTGGTTATAATGAAATCCTGTTATTAACAAAACAAACAATCGTGTAAATTTTCCTTTTTAATTTCGACACTCAGGGTTGTTACCTTTTGTAGGTCCACGATGTTACTATTTTCGGATTCAAGCAGGGCTGACTAGGTACAAAGTACGAGAAGTTAGGCTTTTTGAATATAACAATTTTTATTTTTCTACAACAGCTAAACACATACAATTCAATTTAAAAAAATTGAGGGATTATTCTAAATAAAATAAAGAAAGCGTTTGTCAATGCGTCTACTGTCCTCTATGGTTAGTGTGTTACATGTAACTAACTGACAATATACGGTTCCTGCTTTTTTAAGCGAGAACTTACTAGTACTAGTAACTGACACATATATGAACAAAGCAATAAACTAAACGTAATAAAAAAAAATATATATTCCCGGAACCTCCACCAAATTTTTTAGGAATATCAGTTGATGGGATTATACTCTAGTTCTAACTTTACGAAGTCTATTAAGGAATAAAACACCCCGAATTTTTCTGCGTATTGTAACAAGTTTACAGGAAGTTTCATTAGCCAGATTTACTTCAGCTCTGGATTATGGTGCTTTTTTAATTAATTATAAACTGTGTTTCATTATACCGAATCTGGAATTTTTCGTACGCCGTAAAAGTATAGCCGAATTTAAAAAAAAAAGAACAAAGTTAGTGATGGCCGTTCGATTGCGTTGGAAAGAGTTTGCAAAAATTTTATTGGCGACGTGACCTTAATAAAATCTCCCAATGACACCTGCGTTCTCGTGTTTTTTTATATTGTCTCCTCGTTCGCCCATAGTTTTATGGTATCCAATAAAATTATCATTTCCGTACATTTATAATATGCTCACTATTTGTTTAGTAGGCTACAGGTCATAATTATCTTTTATTGTTTTCATGTATATAAATGTTACAAAGATGATATATATCATTATAAAAATTTCTTCTATTAATTGTTTAATTTTATTGATCTTATGTTATTGGCCTAATATAATAATATTAATAAGAGCTAACTTTATCGCACAAATATACAGGAATAGATAACTGGGCAGACCTGAGATTGATATGACACGAAATGTGTGGCTGTACTAATACTTTTATATCTTTCAAGAAAGGTAAAACAAAAAATTGATATAATACTTATTACTTGTACATATAACTCAATTTTCATAAAGAATTCGAATTACAGACTTGATTCTAAATTATAATAATCTGCTAGGGTTTGCCGTTTAGCGTCACTGCGAAGTGTCGTCGCTGATTATACTTTGCGTTGAACATCGCAAGGTATAATCAGGCTTAGCGAACTTTACGTCTAAGTAAATAATGATATCTTATGTGGAAATTATTATTAAAATCAAGAATTATTCTTATGTTTAGTGAACTAAGTCACTTAAACTTGAAAATTACGGAGTAAAAGAATATGCACAATACATTCCTGGAGGTTGGTCGGTTTCGCCCGATTCACTCGGTATAATGCAGGGCGTTAATAAACGTGCCACAAACCTAAACCATGCAAAAGCCCTTCATGAAAATCTCTGCGTTGCCTTGGTTTGTTCAATTTTGTACCACTCACTTACTATCAACACCTAATCGTATATTTAACAGAACCTACGTCAATTACGATAAGAAAAGTTCCTCTGTAACTCCTGCATATTTTGGTTCTTATTATCCTCTCAGGGTTTGTGACCCCTTTTTTTTAATATTCAGTTTAATAAATAGAGAAATAATTGCATCACTGTGATCTTAGAATTGTCTATCTGTGAATTTTACGACAGATGGCAATCAAGTTTTCTGTGCTTTGATCAATTCTTTGGTAAAGGCCCCAAAACTGACAAAATAGCGAGAAGCTGCTACAACTAAAAGCACTATGAACAAGTCAAAAACTTAACAAGTCTGTTCTTCCTCGAAAGTTAAGCAATACGCTAAAATTAAATTATCTAGCGCTACTACTGGTAAATACCAGCACTTTGAGCAAAGCGGCGGTACACAATGGTTTTTCTGACAGCAACGATACTAAACGGGTAAAGGATATAACAACAATTAGCATTGACGTTGATTAATTTTTGAATAATTATGAAGTAAAGTTCGAAACAATGAATAATGCTATATAACGGATTATTGATAAAGTGTACGCGGAAATAAAGACAAAACTTATTATCTAAGGTTAAAGTCTAAAGTGATAATTGTTATCGATTAAATATAATTTACAAAGTGGGATTGTTGTTGACGTTTCGACGTTTAAAACATACGCCTTATTGCAAACAACAAATAGATACAAAATTAATTATCGAAACGCTTACGCAGGAGAGAATCAGGATTTCCGATCCGGTACCTATTTCATCCGCGTGGGTTACGCAGTTTTCCGCTAGGCGAACTCTTGTAATATTATTGGTCGTCATCCTGATAAGCCCCACGACATGAAACGTGCGTCCCTGTTTTCATCGCGCTATTTACTCTTATTAAACTTGATATTATTGACTTTCAAGAATTTTATTTCTTCTTTATTGTTTTCTTAGGCGTATGGATTATGAGTATTCATTAACAGCGTACAGGCAAATTAATGTGAAAAATAAACCGATTTTGCTGATTTTAATATTTCGTTGCTGGAAAGTTAAAGTATATGAAATGTTCCACTTCCAACATATTATTTTCAAGGTGTCTTTTCCCTTGCGGAACATTACGTTACTTTATTTATACTGTGTGGGTGGAAATAATCACGGTGACATTTAAACGATTTACTAGGCATGTAGCCAGGTGTCCTCCTACGAGATGGCTCTTAAATGGGGAAATGCCATTCTAGTCGGCAAACCTCTTACTCGATGAGGGGCTGATCGCGGCGGAGATATTTTCTAATAATAAAGGGAATAAATAAGTCGTAGATTTGCCGTTAAGTATTTTAGATGTTGCGGATTATAATGCAACAGTGCTAAAAAAATTATTCTGTAGCTATCATCCATTTTCTCTGTTGTTTGGCTGTAGTGGGCGCAGTCAGTTTAGTTAACGGTTAAGGCTCAGTGGGTTGCATTTTATTATCGTAGAGGTAATATTGGTAGCGTTCAAATATGTACTGCTGAACGAATTAACAAGGCTCGTTTACTGAATTGCAGCTTTCGGTTCAGAAACGGATACGAGAATGCTTCTAATGAGAGTTAAGTTTAAGCAAAAGTCGCTGTTTTCTTATAGCACTTCTTAAGAGAAAATTCCTGTTACATTATCACAATTTCTTAAAAAAATTTTTTGTTCATTCTTTTATAGTTTACAAAATAGGTTCATCTCCAAGAACTTTATGTAATGCGATATGCTTTGTATACACATATACTTACTTATATGTACCATGTAGTATCGAGTGGAAAAGCTTCTTCTTTTCTTGTTCTTGCGCAATAAAATATTTTAAATGTATGCATTATCGCTGCATTATGCTATTTGAGACATTCTCGTAAAGCAGCAAAAGTTCCCACACTTTTTGAGTATTCCTTCTGGTGGTGACCTATTCTACTCCCTTCATCACAAGAGGCCATAAGATCAATTATGCGAGTAACTAGATAATTTCCACGGCAAATCCTTTCGTTTTCAGTTGTGGCTTTTGTTCTTTTTCCTGTAGATCTATCGGAATGTAAAAATCGAATTTGAGTGCTAGTGGAGTCTCACTATTTATCCATGTTTCTTGCTATACAAGCCCCGGTTTTCTGGGATACGGGGCTATCTTAATGTTAATCCAAAAATAATAATACGAAGCTTCAATTAAACAAATAAATCCCAGGATAAAATTTGGGATAAGCATGAATGATTATTACTAATTTTTGACCTACTTTATCTGCTTCTCTCTTTCTTTTAAAATTACCAAATGCTTAATATGAGTTCTATAAGTTGTTTAAAGTACAAATAAAATGTAGAAATGTGCGAATTAACTTTATTTAAAAAGAAAACACAACAAAATATTCATAAAAACTTTATAACAAGCTGACAAAATTGTTGGCGTTCTATAAATTTCCTGTGAACCTGGATGATGGATTCTAGCGGTTTGTGGCCTGAGATTGCGCCTACGTCACCGACAGGTACATGAATTTGGAATTAAGCTTTAGCTGCAGCCGTTGTCCTCATTTCATTTAGTGTCGTTTTAATTTTGATAAAGAGTCTTTTCTGGGATTTTGTACCACTTTTTCCACATTTTAACTACACGCGTATAAATGTATTTATTCCTGTTTTAATTAAACTCACTAATAATAAATAATTACGGTATAAAAGTTAGATAAATGCTTTTAAAGCAGAGAACTAATAACATTTGTGGCAGTGCTCCTTTAGATAATTGCCATTCATTTTTATTGCTATTATTCTTTTTAATTTGTAATGGTAAAGCATGAATTATTATTATTTAATTTTAGATATATTTCGTGTCTATTTATAATATTTATAATAAAAATATCGAAGTATGCAAATTTAAAAAATATAGGGATTCCAAGCGAGTGAAGTAGTCTTTTTTTGTCCATATTTTTAGATAAGATAATTTTAGAAAAAAATACGCAAATGGGAGTAGCAAAATTAACCATATTGTGCACTAAAATAGCATCGAGATTTCATTGATTTTTTTTCCATTTTTTTTATTATTATCCAGATAAATCACCGACGCCCCTAGGTTAACTAATAAAATAACGTTCAAAGTTAGCAGTGAAGTGAGATCTTGAATTCTACGGAGATCTCTTGAACTTGATTGCTCGAAAGCTAAAGTGTTTGAATTAATGGACGGAGTAAATATTATTGGGCATAACATTCAGACGAGACACGAACAAAAATAAAAGGTTCAACTGAAAGTCGCCAAGCTTTCGCAATTTGACTCTCATTATGTCACTGTGACGAAGTATTAATTAAATTGCGAAAGCTTAGCGATTTAAAACGGAGTCTTTTATTTTTCTCCGTGTCTCATCTAATAATAATAATAATGAGGGTGAGAGTCTTTTGAACAAAGTGGAAACGTACATAAAGGCTTTGTTACGTCAACAGTTTCTTTCGTATATTTGCTAAGAAAGAAAGTATATTGAGTTTATAAGAATCAAAATCCAAAGAACTGATGGGTTTTGTGAAAAGAGTAAGTTTAAGGTATAACACGATTGTTGTTTTAATAACAACTTTTTTTACTGAACCGACAGCAAAGAATTATCCATACAGGGGATTAAATGTAATTGTTAATACGTACACAGTACGCTGTCTAATGACATATAAATTAAAACGGTAAAAAATTACCATTGCAAAGCCGATCTTGAGTTCAATTTAGTAAGAGAAAATAATTTGTAGATATATTTCAAAGAAAAAGCTCTTGCCATTAGGATGTTTGTAAAGCAGGCGAAAGCACTGTGAAGAGAGTTTTCTGAGTTAATTAAGAAGAAATTATGTAAAAAGAACTGGTATGAGACCCGCGTAGCAGTAATTATAACTTCAAATATTTCAGTGGGGTGAAGGTTTCATGTTTTAATTTAAGTGTGAACGACCCCCCATCAAGGCTTACATATTTGTGTTTTGCAGCTCATAGATTTCATGAGTAAAGTCTAAATAAATTGCTATATTTTTTTTCGCCAAACCAGTTACATTATTTTTTGTTGTAAAAGTTCATCGATATATTTAATCATTTCGGCGCAGATTTTATTCTTTCTTGAATCTCCATATTATTTTTCAACTTTTTGATCAAATCAGCCAATTGTCTCTTTCTTCTTTTCGGATAATACAGCCTCCTCTGTAAGAAGAACTGGATCCACAGTTATTTCTCCAAACTCTGGCGGGTTCCTTTTTAAATTGAGTATTAATTCGCTTGAATGGTTGGTTAACCTGGTGGGAAGAGAGCTAGCATTGACCCTAACAGAGCTGGACGTTGTGTGTTCTAGTCCCATCAGTGACAAGTGGCAAATTTTGCTGGTGGATCCGGTACAATCCTTAATAAGTCGTTGCCTTGGAACGAGAGGGTCTTTTAAGCTTTTATGAGCTTTCAGTTTGGCAAGGTTCTATCTACGATATATCGAGAGATATCTAAATACTATTTAGATTTTTTAAAATATCAGAGATAAAACGTTACCAGATAAAACCTTATTTTTTAAAGAAACGGTAGATACTTGCATTCCACGAACTTCCCAGCCCATCTTCGCATCATTAGTGAAATTAAAATAATTTTAATTAGTGAATGGAAACGAGGCTGATTTAATTAACGGCGAAGGATAAAGATGTTATTCGAAAGCGAAGGGGAGGACGAAAATTAAGTTGAAGCTGCATGCAAATAGGTAAGAAAATGAAGACGAGGGAAGAATACAACCGTTTTCTTTAAGTAATTAACATTTTAGCATCCCTTTAAAAAATTCATCGGTCATCTTTGTTCGGAAAAGCTCGCACCTGTAGATATCGGAAAAAGTGGGAAACTGAGGCAGAACCGGCGGTCGACCATCCGGTCGGCACAATTCGTCGCTTTCCGTCAAGGTGCTGCCCCTGGCGACCACCCTGCATACTAACTTATCTCAGTTCCATGCCGGGCATCGCTGTAGGACGTACCCTCAAACATAGACACAGATTTTTCAGTTTTCAGTATTGTTGTTATTCGTATTATTGTTGTTGTTAATGGTACTATCTGCGATAAGACATTTTCGTTTCGATCATCGTCGTAGGTCCCACCTTGTGTAGAGCGTAGTGTTGCATTAATTTAATATAAATCTGTGTTATTCGATCTTGACGGATTAACTAACAAGTGGACTGTACTGCTAACTGGAAGTTGGAGGGAAGAATCCGTAAAAATAAGGTTTTGAACGAACATTTCGGTTTAAAATGCATTTCGGAAATTTCGTATTTTCTAATGATTTTATAATCTTTTGAAAAAGTACACATATTTCAGAAACGTTATTATTTGTCGTGGTATAATAAGAAAGACTAGGCTGGAAGTTGAAGTAAATATTTTTTGGAGGTTTACACGTAGAAAACGAAGACATGTACATGAAGATTACATGCTTCTTACTAATTAATTTGAAGATCAAATTAATTTCGTCAGAGTATCTTAATCCATCTTCAGTTACACCTTATACTTAATTTAACCCAGTACATAGCTACAAAGTATGTAATATACTTATTACTTATTTGCTAAAACACTAATAACAACACTTGTTGATAACTGATACTAAAAGTATTATTTGTGCATCAAAGATGTACTGATGAAGCGCAATTCCACATACAAATATATAAAACTGTGCGCACTTAAAAGTACAACTACTGAAATTAAAAGCTGTAAACGCGAATAGCTTCCTATTTAATTTTCAAATGTAACATTCAAATTTTTATCATACACCATGCTCTTTCTCGACCGAGTGTACTATAGTATTGCTGAATTTACTGGACTGTAAAATTGACAGAATTCAATAACAGTAACCTTCTCACGTTCCAAATTGGTAATCCGTGGAGCTTATTTGCTGCATTTACATGTTTCTAGTATGCCAAACGTAATTTTATTCTACAACTGTTCCAGAAAAACAAAGCTGTTGCTGAAGTTATGAACTCATATCCGAGTTTCATTCATTTTAATAACTCCATTTAATATTTCCTATTACATTATCCTTGGAATTACTTCTTTTATGTGGACGCAAGTTATAAGTTATATGAAAAACAAAATTATTTTGGATTTGGACATGTTCTGCAACTCCTAAAAGCAATTATATAGTTTCCTAGTTTTTGATAAATACGGAATAAATTTATTATGTAATCCGCATTACATATTAATTAAGAGATTAAGAAGGCTTGTGAAGGTTATATAAACCTGTGCGCTTGGAATTACGCCCGTAGGTAACACTAACACTTGACTAGTTTACGGGAACTAATGGCAAATGCCACCGGTTGCGTTTATTGCTTATGTGGAATAGAATTTATACTTTAATGCCTTTATTTGTAATGAGAAAATATTCAAGGGAAATCTCAAAATTCAGATATCTCATTTTACTTTTCTGTACGGAGTTCAACCGGGAAATGGAACTATCGATATCTCGAAAAGTATACACTGGAGAAATTTGAACATTTAGTAAGTTACTAACATCAGGAAGAACAACTAATTTATCGTAATTTTAAGGGTTCAGAAAAAAAATTTTCAACTTAGTCTCTTTATAACTCTATATTAAATTTACCGATATTCAAGCCTTTCCATTACTTCAAGAAAACAACCTTTACTAAACTCTTCACAATGCGCGTTAGCTTTAGAGATTATCTCCTCATTTTATTTACATTTCTCTCCACCAAGCGAAGTTTTCAGGTGGAGAGAAAGGCAAGAGTCGGAGAGGTCCAAATCCATTTTAGACATATTTTTTTCATCTCAATTCATTGTGCAAAATCGAAATCATTGACTAATATGAGATGCCTACAACTTCTGTTGCTTTGCATAGGTCGTCCAATACTAGATCATGGAATTTTCTAAATTTTTCTGGAGTAGTCACATCTTTTGAGCGTCCACTGCATTTATCAAATACACTAGTCAGGTTATGGAGTTTCAACAAGTACCCCCAATCAATTAACTATTAAACATCCTTCACACGGGAATCCATAAGCGCGAGTTAAAACGTCCACGAAATATGAAGTAATAAGAAAGAAAATCAGGTACTTTTTTAACGAACCAACTAATGCAGAGCTTTTAGGAATTGGGGCACAGAACTAATAAACAAAATTATGATTTTCGTTCTTTATGGGAAGAGTTTTAAAGTGTTTCTTTCTCCTCTTATCCTTCACTAGTTCTTTTATTTTCTCTAAATATTTTCATAGAAAACATTTTTTATGCAGAAGATAGGGCGTTTCTTCTTTTCTCCCTACATCGAGCAATTGCAAATACTCATTTCACTTCGTATTAACTAAAATAACATTCTTTCCTCCAATTTGTACCTTTGTCTCTGGAGAGAGAAGTAATTTTCTTTATACCTTACATCGCGATTGGATCGAATACGTCGAGTTCAATTTCGAACGAATATAGAAAGTTACCTTCTCCTTTTTTAAGGGAGTGCAAATTGAGTCAAGATTCTTCCGTAATGTGTTTGTACTGTAACGCCAAGAATCATTGGTTAAGCAATTAAGCTAGGTCATCATGGTAACTTTTGACATTTTTATCTTCTTATTTAAAAGAAAAGAAACGTAAAATTATTATTCGTTTCGAAGGAAAGAAGGGATTCTATAAATTACCTTTCCAGTTGGATTCACCTGTTGTTTGCGCAGTTTATAGCAAAAAAATTCTTACGTTCAGTGCTCTTATCTTACTTCCAAACCTTCGATTGATATTTCATTTCTGAACTTTTCAGAAATAACAACAGCGCACGGTTCTCGAATGCCATGCGAGAAACAAATAAATTTCGCTTTCTTTCTTAAGTATATCGAAGAAACAATGTTTTTATTTAGCTTTCAAGCAAGTGATATCTAGTCTAGATCCATTAAAAGGAAGTTGTGTTGCGGGTATAGAACATTTAACCATACAATATTTATATATTTTGTAAAGAGTCCTTTTAAAATAATTGTACACAACGTATAAAACGAGTCACCACGATATAATGACGTTAGAAATTATAAATAAACAATATACTTTGCGACGTAGGAACTATTGACGTTGGTATGCGATTATTGATCAAACATGTAAATAATTGTTGAACATTGGCGAATAGGTGAATAGTTTTCACTTCAGCCTGTTGATTTATATTGCGGCTAAATTGGTACAATTATGCTTAATCTCTTTTATTTACAATTAGTTCAATTTTTTTTAATTTAATTTGTCACACAAGATCAACTAAGATGTTTTTTTCTTTTAATTTTCTTAACGTACTCCTGTTGTCGTAACAGGGAGTTATTATGAAATGTTCTCTGACAATTTGATAAATAAATGGAATAAATACTGTGATGTTAAATTTAACGCCATTGATAAACGCGTGGTTAGTGTCATTCAGGCACATACGTTGAGGTACGTTCAGGTAACGGCAACTGCCGACGCTCAACTTGACATTACAGCGACTTACAGGACGTATATACCACAGTCCTTGGAGGGTCTTTGGGCCTCTTTCTCTACCTTAACTTATAATCCCCGAGTCCTTCATTTTAAAATTTGAAATATTGGGAAAAAATTGATTCAAATTGAGAACGTGCATATTTCAAAATTGCGTTGACAGTTCGCGGTGGTACTCTGAGATGTTACTGTGCATGGTAAGCCACCTTGTTATCTCGCGTTAAGCAGTCTAAGAACTACTCAGGAGATAGTTCGGGGAACAGTACCCGGTCTTTGTCGTTAAGCGGAGAAAAACACGCTCGGAGCTACGTCGGATAACATGTCCGAGGGTGTTTTTTCGCTCCTCATATTGCCTTTGCCGTGAGAGATTCCATCAATACCACCAGGAAGGTGTATTAGCATTATTTTGTTGCTTACTAACTTAGTATTTCGTGAGTGAAAGCTGGAGTATTTTGGAATTTAACTAAAACTTGGGAAGATCAAATAATTAAGGTGTACTATTTAATATCTTCCTACGTATTACCTGCATTACATTACAAGTTACCAAATCAAACTAATTGTAAATTATAGCAGTATGAATTATAAGATGTGAACAGCCACCAACATATTTCTCAGTTTATAAAGTTTACACGATTACTTTTACGCAGATGTAGTTTTTGTTTGTTGTGCAAACTTCAAAGTCCTGACGTTTTCACGGCAGTTGCACGCGAATGCTCGAAAAATACCTTACGGCGTATAGTTTCAGCTGGTTGATACACTCTTGAAAAACGTTAGTAATGCAGTACTTCTGTGGAAACGCTTTGTTTGTTTCGACTATATTGAGTTAGTATATTTTTTGTCCCGAGACAAAAGGGCGACTTTCTCTAGCGAGTTACCAAGCTTAACGAACCATGCTTTTTTTATTTTAGAACTTCTTCTACGCAGGCAACGAATTGTTCAGATTGTAGTTTAAAGTTTTTATTTATTTTACGCATTTTAGCAATTTATTTAGAATATTCTGTATAACCGCAGGTCATTTCAGTATGGTAGTCACGTCACACCATCTACTTCAAGATTCAGTCTTTAATTAACGCTGTCACAAGATAAATTACAAATATCTTCTAACTCTTAGAACAATAGATTTTTCTCTGCCTAAAACAACACGGATACAATTGAGGTACATACACTACCCGACAAAAACATAGACGCGGTATCGTTTCTATTTACGAAACAAAGTTTATAGACATTATATAAAATGTAAATGAGGGTTATTAATACTTGTTATGTAAATAGTCCATTTCTAGATATTTCTGGGTATTTATTGCTTTATGAGGGGTAGTTGAGATTTTCCCGGATCAAAATAGGAATTTTAAATGCGACAAAAATTTAGACCCTGTGCATTTATTACATTAATATAAGCGAAAATGTTTCAATTTGATACTTCTCTTTATATGCAGCGGTTGCGCTGGTAAAGTGTACACATTTCACCGCGAGAAATTATATTTTATAAAGTGTTTGCAATATGGGTAGAAAAAAACAATTATCCTTGATAGAAAGGGGTAAAGTTCTAGTCTGGCAAGAAGGTTACGAAGAAGCGATCATTGCGTTTGAAATTTCCTAAAAGATCCGGAAAATTACGGCAAACCAAAAGGCCAAGGGCGACCGAAAGCTGTAAGTGAGCGGGATAAACGCATGGTATTGCGGCGTGCATCCAATGCTTCTGCGTCGGTGAGAGTTATTGCAGAACAAGCGGGCGTACAAACGCACGTGCGTAATGTTCAAAGGATTTTAAAGGCGTCACCGGTAATATCACGGAAGAAAATATTGAGAAAACCGCCACTTTCGGCGAAACACAAAGAAGCGAGGTTGAAATTTGCTGAAGAACACGTATCCTGGAAGAAACAATGGGAACAAGTTATATTTTCCGATGAGAAACGTTTTAATTTGGACGGACCGGATGGGTACTTGCCTTATTATCATGATCTGAGAAAGGAACCAAAAGTGAAAATGACCGGACAATTAGGGGGTGGATTTGTGATGATATGGGCAGCGATTGGATTCCGCGATAAAAGTGAGATAGTGTTTTGCACAAACAAAATGACGTTTGTGACGTATAAAGATTTATTGCGTGACAATCTTCTACGTTTTGGAAATCAATAGGCCGGGCGCAATTTTGTTTTTCAACAAGATAACGCGCCAATTCATAAAGCAAAAACCATTACTGAATGGTTTAAAGAGAAAAAGATTAAAACTTTACAGTGGCCGGCACGGTCGCCAGACTTAAACATTATTGAAAACATGTGGGGTGAATTGGCACGCGCGTTTATGGCGGAGGCCGTCAATATTTCACGGTACAGGAACTGAAAACTTCAATAGTAACTGAATGGCAGAATATCCCTCAAAATTAAGTGTTAAATTTATATAAATCTGTTAATAACAGACTATTGGAAGTGATTAAGAACAATGGAGGATCAACGCATTACTGATCGCTCATTTGTTGATTTTTGTTTTACATTTGCAACAGAGCGTCTAAATTTTTGTGGTGGAAATTGTTTAAACATTGGAGTAATAATTTATTATTTAGTTCGTATTTACTGGAGGAGATATTTTTAAGTTTATTTTACTTTTATGAATAAAAACTTAATTATATATCTTGCTAGTTTCGCAAAGAAATGTTGTAACCCTTAAAACCCGTAAAACATCTTACCGCGTCTAAGTTTTTGTCGGGGAGTGTATATAGCAATATACGCTACATACGATAATATTTTATTTATAGGAATGTTCAATTAATTGCTAATGTTCTATACAGCACTCAACGTGTAAGTGACATCGTACGACTTATTGTTATACAGTTAGATAAATGGATATATGTCGTTTCATATTTAATTTATATTTCAGCTGCGGAGCCCAATTACAACCCTTTATTGGTTAAAATATTCTGATATCGTGACTCAAACCTACCTAAAAACATTTCTTTGTACTTTTTATTTTTTATCAATATTGCTTTTACAGATTCATTTTAGATATAACGGATTTTTCCAATATTACTTACTACATCAACGTATCTATGAACCACATAAATTTATTTTATGTACAATTTCACGCACTTATCCTATATAAACAATTGGAAAAATATAAATGTTATACATACATTGGAAATTGATCACACATTAAATTCTAAAGTATCGTACAAATTACGCACACACATTTTCCATTATCCTTGCCGTTGGTTTCGGTGGAAGCAGTCGGTGTTTCTGTATACGGTGGTGGTGCTGTCGTATTGGTTTCTTCGCCCATTTTTTTGAACTTGATTTGGTTAATTTACTACGACGAAGTACGAACTTTTAGCTACTTTATTGAAGATTTTTTCGAATTGTACGAACCTGTAGTCAGCTTATCTTTTCACGAAATGACTGGTAACCAGAAATATCTCATTTAGTTATCTGCAGGTATCTACACCGTTTTGATTGTCGATTATCTTTGTTAATGCTTATCTTGTTTATTAATGAATGAATGTGGTTATGGTAGAAGTTAAAATTATTACGTGTTTAACGCAACTTGCTTTCACTATAATTCTTCTCGTTTCCCAATCCTTCCTTCCAGTTTATTCGATACCAGGACTATGATAAGATGTCAGCTTGGCGATTTCTCTTTTATTCTTCCATTTCACGCAAAGAAGGTTTTCCATATGTTTATAAATACATCTTTCGCATAAGTTTTCTTTTTATGTAACAGGGTAAAAAAATTAGAACTCGTGTACAACTCGTATAATGTTCAAACAGAGTAACAACAATGTTTCCTAATTTCATAATGTCATCTCTGGCAAATTGTACATTATTTGATGCTTCAGTGTAAATTATAAGGTCGAGGATACAGCCACATAGTAAAAAGAATTTAATGCCAACCTGGTCTTTTTGTACGGTATATATTCTGCAAAAAAGAGGGGTCTACGGAAAAGAAGTAAACTTTCGTCGAAACAAAAGTTTTGAAAGGAATAAAAGGCTTTTAGATTTTTTTTTATATGTTTACGACTATTTTTATTTTTTGTGGGGGGTCCGGTGCTTCGGGAAAACAATCGTTGCCTGTAAAATATAAAAACCAGTCTCTTAGTAAACATCTATCTTTTTTTATAAGTCTGCTAAAGATCACAATTTGATCAATATGAATCAATTTGGCTTTTCCATACGCACATAGTACTTTACACTTACTTTATAGAGTAAAAGGTTATATGAGTTTATGGCGTGCGTTAAAATTTTTAATGCGTTATAAGTTAAGACCTGAGAAACACGTAAACTATGTAAATATCTTCGTTATCTTGCAATAACAATGTGGCACACTGAGGCTTCATCAGGTGGATAACATCTACGAATTGTCTGTGCCACAAGATGTAGAGCATGAATTTTACATGTAATATGTAAAAAGTTACCACACTGTTCCTTAAGAGACCGGCCTACAGAAAGCGTGGTTGCGGCACCATCTGTTATAAACATTTAACACTTGATCTCTGGATATTTCAAATTTTTTCAATGTGCTTAACACCACTTTTGAAATTACTTGGGCAGTACATTGAAGATAACGATAACATTGAAGATAACGATTGATGTGGTTCCATTTTGTGCACCATAACATTAAGTACAGTCTCAGTCTACGTACCTTCGACAAACAGAACACAGAGTACTTCGTTGCTACTATTACGTACGCTGTAGGCGGCAGCGAATTAGATACTGACTAGTGTTTCGCATGCGGGAGTCCATTCGTTAGCTGCGCCGATGGTGGGCACCCGAATTTGCCTACTCCAGCTATAACTTCGATATTTTGAATCTCAAATTCCAAATCAGGATCACAGTGGTAGCCTACTTTAATAACTAATTTCACCAAATATTTTCCATTGCAGCATTTTTAGCAACCTATTAACGAGTGCAGCATAAATTTGAAACACATATTTCTGCATTTATACATTTATTTGAAACACAGTAAAGTAAATTTATGATAATAACTTCGATTCTTAGAAAAGTTTAAAATTATAATACGTGTCCTATTACTATAATATATCCATAACACTAAATATATATAGAGGGCCAAAGAATTAATTTCCGAATGAAGTGGAGAAATGGGTACGTCGTTTCCTTCGAGAATTAAATTCCCTGACGGTACATACATATGAAAATATTTCTAACTGCAATAGTAACTTATATACCGGTTACATATATATACAAGCATCATGCACTTTATTATATTTAGTTCCGTTTAGATACCTTAAAGTATCGTACAAATGACGCAGACACATCCTTCCGTAGTCTTCGGCTCTTCTCCAGATGGTTCTCCTTCCTTAGCCGGATTTTCTGAGTATGGCGGTGGTAGACTTCTTCTGTTATCTTCCTTAGGCATGGTGTGTTGTCGGTACTGCACGTACTTTTGGAATACAAACGTGTAAAAATGTTTAGGATTGTTCGATGAAAAAATGTAAACTGTTCGGTGCAAAGAAATATTAATTGAATTTGAAAAATTATCTTATCTGATTCGTAGCCTTATTGCGATCTGTTCTGCGACTTATCCCAATCCATCACAACACACGGATAAATCGTTTCTGTGCATCTGTTATCTCCAGATTTACTTATCTCGTCAGCAGGTGTTTGTGTGTTTGTGTAACGCAGAATCATCGCACATTACAATTAAAGATAAGGTAACCGCTAACGTCTTTAATATTAACATTACCTATAATATTACTTATCAATTAATTTGTCATTTAAGATACCAGTGTTCCTGACGTCTTATTTTATACTTGGAATGTGCTTTCGTGTGAAAATGAACAAATAAATCCTAGAATTTGCGTCAGTGTGCTTCATAATTTTAATGCGTAAATCGTAAGATTAGTAATGCGATAATCTCAACCTCCGGGGTTGAAGTATCCTTCATAACATCACTATCTGACTCAACCAATTATTATATTTATTCCCTTAAGTATTAGTCTCCTTTACATGATTTTACATGCATAAAGTTTGATATTATTAAAATGAAATGTTTTCCTCCAATAACACTATACAAGGGGATTAGGTTCTTCGAAAGCAGCGCGCAAATTAATCGCGTTAATAGAATTATAAGGGTTAGGTGCTAATAACAGACTGTGAACCCATGAAATATTTTAATAACTCAAAACTAAATGAAGATATATGTAGGTAATATGCATTTATGTATGTACGTCACTCCTTTCTAAAGTAGCTAATGATTAGCGTTTGTTTAGTTTAATTAATGCATAGAAATAATAACCAAAACAATAGTAATTTATGGCAAAAGCAATGTAAGGAGAGAAAAAATGCACTATCCACGGACATGTTTCCGCCTACCCGTTATCATCAGCGTGGTTCCGACAGTATTTTAACTATACCCTGTATCGCTGCCGCCTCACAATTAATGCAATAACATTTATAAATGACGAGCTAAACATCTCTTGGCACCCTCTAATGAAACCTGGTACTGTTCCCCAAGCCCTCTCGAGCAGTTCTTGGATTGCTAATCCCTATCTCTCGTCTATAAGGCTTACGCTTAACGAACGGGAATATTGGAAAAATATGAATTGGAGCTATAGAATTGTTATTATAAGATGCTTAGTTATTATTGCGCTATTATTATTGTTGGGCTTGAAATTCAACTTACTACTTCTGAAATGTGTCAAATAGATCATTTAGTATTCAACAAGGTGTTACTAACATCAATCGGCCATATTTGCAATTCCGTCACCCAGAAGAAATAAATTGCATTCCTATTATTACAACTTATACTCTTGTTTTGTCGTCTCCTACACCGTTACGTTCTTACGTACATAGATCTTTCTCCATGTCGCGCGGCTAAAGTGTAATTTCTTCGGCGATTTGTCATTGTTCCTGAGCGTAAACGCACATATATCGCTCATACATCATCTGGGTAGTCGAAAACGCTTCAGCGCCGGAATCCCGTTTCCGGAAAAATCAATACAATACATCGAGGGTTTATTGCAGAGGAGAGCTTATAGCGTTAACGCGAAAGACGGCTATCAGAAAAGAAGGCAACCGCCACGATTCACACGTCGATGTCGTAAAAAGTTCGCTATATCGCGAGGAATTACGCTATTAAGTCTTCCTAGGACGGCGTGGGTGGCCGGTAACCTGTCAGGAGTCAGCTATATTGGTCATTAAAATCAGAAAATGAATTGTGGGACCTTGATATCACCGAGGCGGTTTACTATTCTTCTTCCGGCGGTTTTCACGTAGAATATAAATTGGAATATAGCCTCCACTTCTTCTTCCACCATTATGGATGTTAAATGTCATTGATAATGTTCCATGAGTAATAAATAACGTATAGTTTTAAAAGGAATAGAAACATGCGCTATGTAAAACTGGATTTTGTATTAGAAATAGAATTAATCCTGTTGTGTAGAACACCGGCGTCATTTAATTAAATCTGTTTTTTATGTGGCATTAATGCTTCATCTTTTTGTGAAAATGTTAAAACAAAAAAAGAAACTTTGTTTTACTCCAGCAACTATTTCATGAATTAGATTAATTTCATTTTTAAACATGAGAGGTACAAATGTCCATAAATAAGTACTGTATAATCGCCTAATCCAATGGCGAACAACCCCAATAACAGGTGTTCAACCCTTCCACGACGCAGTTAATTTTTTAATGGCAAATCAAAACCAGAATGGACAGGAAAACAAGATTGTGAACATCGTATCAGTACGATATTTACCGCATAAAAAATCTTCGAGAGGTTGAAAATCTTTTTCAACAATTTTTCGTTTAATATTAAGCAAAGTTTATTCAAAATTCTTTTTTTTAACACAACTCATATCGTCGTATCCTTGTTAGGATGACACCCTGTCAATTTGGTACACGTACGTTTGGAAGCTGAATATTAGTTTTTCTTTTCGGAGTATCCCCAAGCAGTCGAAGCATTTCCATATTTATTAAAACTTTGCTGGTTCCCACATAGCATGCAAACAAGTTCAAAAGCGCCCCTATAAATTATCTTCTTGTTCATCAGGTTGTCTTAAATAATGAAAAAGTAGAGATCCGTAGATACTTTATTAGTACATTTATTTACAAGTTTATTAAAGCAACATCCGGCAATTTTCATTTTATTTGCCCACAGATGTATGGGAATCACTAATAATCCCGTCACTACGGAATTATTTCTCTGTAGTAATTTCTGCTTTTAATTGCATTGCGACGCCCATGGTAGAGCCGGTTTTGCTGCGAGTAAAACATAATCAGAACGGTTACGACATCATTGGTATTGTAAAATTTAAACGCAATTGGAATCATCGTATAGAATGTGTAATTGTTGCAGACATTTGACTTTAGTGCACTTACGGACATGGAAAATGATTTGCAGGAAATCATTTTCCAATTTTTGCTAAAATTTCTTAAAAGTTTTGGACGATTTGCGTTTTTTGCTAGGAAATCAACTTACGTTTTTTATTTTTTAAAGAGGTTGAAGTGGCGATAACAGTTCTTCTAGTGATGATGCATTTAATGGTGGTAAAGATGCCTCCTCTTCATCTTGAGACAGAAATAACCTTCCCTTAAATGCATTTACAAATATCAAAGTACAAATACAAACCTGTACTTTGAGTTTATCAATTCTGCAACGGACATTTTTTTTAATTTACGTCCAACTATTAGGATACAAGAGACGATTTTGACGATCAACCTCTGGAATTGCACCAACCAAAATATTATTAATAATTTCTTAGTGATTTACTATTTTACAATCAATGCATGTGATTGCTACATTGTATTTTACTGGACTACACTGTCCATTTCCAACCGCTCGTAACAGGGAAACTTGTTGCTAGCTATTAAAGTCGGCGAGGTGGAAAGAACAAACACGAACTACGAGAGAAATAAACAGAAGTGTGAAACGTCGAAAAAGAACCCGTTCTGATTAGGGGCCCGGAGAAAGCGACCCGTTTGAATAGCGGAAGGTTAATCAATGAACACAGCACGAAGTGAAGCTCGTGAGCAGTTGTCCTTGTCTGCACGAGATATTACATTATGTACTAATACCACAATTGTGTTTCTATTAATATCATTGACTAAACCATGAATTTGCTTACTTATATAATTATTCTCTGAGTATATTTAAGGGTTGTTACACTCAATTTATAATGTAGAACAAAAAGAAAATAATGTAGCTAATGGAGTTCATTGAAGAACTGATTGGTACAAAATAATTCATGTGATTGTAATCATAGTAAATTCTATTTAATATTTCATACATCTGCAAATTGTTCTCTTTAACATTTTATTTACTACTTCTACCTACACTCTGAAATTTATTCATTCCAATACAACCCGACATAAGTAAATGTAAGCAGCACCACAAAGCACTACAATTTGTCTCCAACGAAGGTGTAGTTGAACCAGTTATAAATTTGCTTTTAACTTAGGGAAACTTAGAATTTGAGGTTTGCAGATAACGTATGACATTTCTGAATATGACCTAAAAGCGAGGGAATTAACTGAAGTCCCCGCGCGTTTTATTACCAAGAGCTAAACTAACATCGAATTAAACTTTAAGCAAGACCCAGTCATTTAAGTGCAAATGCCGAGCTTCTTAGGTCGTAATAAGTTTAAGCGTTTTACGCACACACGGGCGCGAAGTTACCTATGTATGTACACAGCAATGTAAGGTACCCAGCAGCAGCATCAGACCTTGAATAATTCAGCATAACGTGTGAAGTATGAAGTTCGAATAAGCGGCGCAATCACCACAATCTCTCGGCATCGTGTTTTGAGAAGAAATTAAATGGGATTACCAGGCGGAGCGCTAATTGTTCTATACTAAGGTTGCATATCGGCTTTCAAGACAACCACATCCTTATAGTAGCTAATGTTGCAAAGTTATTAAACAATGCAATGCGGGTCCGTTTATGTTAATTTGCTTTTTCAGTTTTATAAAGGTTTTCAGTAACATGTGCCGTATTCGTTGTTAGATAATTAAAAAATATCTAAAGACAGAGATTTCTATTGAAAGCGTCATTATCGATTATTTAAACGAAATATTTCCACGATGTTGGGTTGATACGAATGGCATCAGAGAAGGCATGAGTTCCTTTTAATAACAAAGGCTTCAAATTTTCCATTTTTTCGTCGAGCTACAGAGCAACTTTTAAACTTAGCGGAAAATCATGAAGTGAAAACCTTTTCTTAAAAGTTTTCCCGAAATTGTGTTATTTCAGTATAAGATTGTTTCATTTGTACTTCTTGAATTGTACTCTCACAGTTAGGTTAATAAGGTTTACATAAGTAAGTCATTGCTAGCTTACTCGCGACGTTGATGCGAAATAATTAATAAATGTGTGACATGGATTCCCAGCACGTGAGATTTAAAAATATATAATTTTGAAATAAAGTTATTTTCTCTCTATTGAATTCCGCTGGAGACTAGATACGAGGATAGTTAAATCCAAGATTTTCGTTGCAGATGGTAAAGTACATACCTTAAAGCTGTGGCAGTTCACATTGTCCGCCTGTCGAGTACAGGGTCCATCTAGCGGTAGAAAGCCCGTTTCCTAGATTTTGAAGAATCGTGCAGACCATACTTTAAGAAGTAGCACATTAATAACGTATGTTTTAATTGTTATGTTTGATCTAAAGAAACAAAGAACATAATCCCTTTTTTCATTCAATTTATAATAATTTCTACTTTCACGAGCAGCAGAATACTTACGCTAATAATAAGTAAAGAGCATGGTTATGATGAAGTTAATTGATTTAATCAACTCCTAAAGGCATTCCTTAATAAACGGAGTATGCTATATATTTTTCTTAATATCCTTTGGACAATTTTCGTTTATAACGTAGTAAATCTACGCGAATAAACATCAACATTAAAATTTTATAACTTCTATAAATTTCATCCGTGAAGTAAACAGCCTTTCGTTTTGCAGATTTTCAGCGCAAATATAAAAGAGATAGTTACTTCAACTTTACAGGCTGACCTAGTTCTAACAATCGTCTACGCTTCAGAACGGTCGTAAAATGATTTCCAACACCAATTTGCTAAATAAATTTATGTAGTGTTATTTCGTGCGCTTCTGCTAAAAGTGCGTATATATTGCGTGTCGTAAATAAGGTTCTTGTGTAAACCGAAGTGCCTAAAATTTACCACTAGACTGAGAAATCATCCATTTCATTAATGCCATAACGTAAGGTTACTTAATTTATTCCATTTCGATTCATGTATGCGGTAT
>LR736877.1:4794779-4880136 GCA_902654985.2 Oryctes borbonicus | reverse complement strand
TGAAATCTCCTTTGTTGAACACGAGAAGCAATTATAGAAATTTTGCATTTAATTACTAGTTATAATAAATACCGCTCCGACTGGGATTAACGACGCGCATCTACATTCAAAAGTAGGCTGTATAGAGTGCATTCACTCCCGATTGAAGGGACAGCGTCCAGGGGATTTTTGAGGTCCCTTGAAGATCCCAACAATGCACGTTACGAAGGATACGCGGATTATGCAACATAATCTTGATCAGCTTTATTAGGTAATAATTGAAAGCCGTACCAAGTGCGTATCTGGTGAGTCTCAAAGTACTTTGCGGTGGGTCCCAAGCCAATAAGCGATGGAACGAAATGAAACGGCATATAAGTTGACCAAGGAAGTAGCGAACTTGCCTTTCATTAGTCCTAGTTCCTTTTGTGGTTCCCAAAGAGCCACATAAAGACATAGGTGGACAATCAAAAGGCCTAGCGCTGGGGGCGTTCCAAATCTAGGCGAAAGTATTTGAAAGAAGCTCACTCAAATAGCCCCACCGTTCCATAACTTTCTAAGTATTTTATCGAAGGATTTCTCTTGATTTATGAAGCAAATATGCGTGTTTCTATTTTTATTTTACAGTTTTTTCTGTTATTTGTCTTTATACGAATATGGCATATCTTGTAATTTGGTGTTAAATCTAACGGGCAATTATTATTACCTTCTCGTCCATCCTAGTACCTTGCCCAGACAATAGATCCAGGGTTATCTTCTGTACTTGTTATATATCATTCAACAAATTGTGCCTTGAGCTGAGGTTTCCTATTATACATCCATTCCACATCTGTAGAATGTTACGAATGTGTCTAATAAAATAATAAAACCTACATACATACATAGAATTTTCGTTCTTTCTTATCGCTCGCAAACATGATTTTTTTCGTCCGGTATATTACCCGTTTCGCGAGAAGAAAATGTTCTCGAAATAGGATATTTGCATTTAAAACAAATCTATTAGCATACACGCACTTAGTAAGCGCATTTGCAAATAACGAACAACTTCCTCTCCTTCTTGAATGTAATTAATTTGCTGGAAGTTGGCACTGTTTCAAAGAAAAGCGCCAGCTTGGAATTTTATAATTGGAACTTGGTCGCCATTTAGAGCGTATTAGGTTATTTCGCGTTCTCCTTTAGAGAGCAGATTATACGCTACTGCCCGAGCAAATTCCCATTTTAAATTTTGTTGACGAATTCGGTGAGTATCCACGACGCCCCGTGCTTGCGTAGCTTCAAAATGTTATCATTATTTTGAATAATAATAATAATAAAAATTATTGGTTCAATTGGATGCTAACCTAGAGAAATGAACAAGAGCCACATTCCGTGGTAGAAGAAAGTCAATAGTGCCGACATATTCGCCGTATAACTTAACCTCACAGGATTAAATATTCAAATAGCTAAACGACATTGTTCAAAGTGACAAGACGTTTCGAAAATAACGACACCAAGGATTCGCGAGTCTCCATAAACAAACGATTTATATTCGATGAGATTAGAACGTACGATGAGGGTGGATGGAGTTGTAATTGCGATTTGTGTAATTTGCAAGGTTAATTTCGTCGCGCGCGTTTAATCTACGGCATCGCGTATGAGCCGCGTACAAAATGAAGGCGCGAAATCGTTTCTAAATATGTTAATTAAGATTCGAGGAATTTTTGATTCGTCGAAGTTTGAATTTATTCGCGAAATACTTCACCTACATGATACAAATATTACTGCCACAACCGAATTTCTAAAATGTTAAAGGAAAAGAAATAAAATGTAAATGGCGTGCTTCCTATTATTCTTTGTGGAAATATTTTCTTTGCTCAATTTTGTCAATATTTCAATTTGTTTCGCTAAAGATTAATTTTCTTCTAAAGCAATAATGAATGTCTCTGCGCTCAATAGCTACGCAACTTACCTTCGTGTTTATTTACTACTCGAAAATATAATAATATCAATTAAAAATGCGATAAATACGCGACCAAGCAAGCATAGTAAATCAAGTGCAGTATCTATATCAGATTTCCTAACTATGTAGTCCATAGCAAAATAGGTTAATCGGTTTTTTAACACAAAATAACTAGCGACGCTCTCGGGAAAAGAAGTACCTACATCGGTGTATTAATTAACTGGAAGTCATTTTTACTGCAGCATTGCTCGCATTTCTCCCGCATTATTACACTATACGCTCGTGCACTTTTACGTATACGCTTGTAAAATTGAATGAGATAACGCGGTAAAATATGGGTCTCCGTTAGGATACTAATAAATCTTTAGATATATTAAGCAGGGGGGAATTCCGCAGTTATAGTGCTGTAAGGTAGAAAAGTACCGTGCACGCTCTTTGAGTAAATTGCTAGCTATTACTAATCATTACACGGTTAAACCCGTGAAGTAGATATTAAAGCTAAGAATCGCTATACAGACCAGTATTACTGTTTAATTACTGCTTATTGTTGGTTTTATTTTGTACATGTTTTTTGAAAATACAGCTCTTGGAAATAAAATATTTCCCCGCAGCTTACACATTTCAATGCGTTATCGTTCACATTAGCTGGCATTTTGGTAAGTAATGAATTTTAGTAAAAGAATTGCATTGATCGGTTAAGGTCCCTTGCGCAACCTCTCTGCATAAAAACAGTAATTGGGGTTGCAAAATGATAGTTTGCTCGTATATGTATGTACACTGCCGTTCAGAGAAGTTCGGTTGGTAAAAAAGATGAAAAGGTTACAGAAACAAACGAAACTAAAAACAAAGTGCAATTTTATTGTATGTACAGGTAAAAAAGACAAAAATAAATAAATAAAAAGTTATTCTGGCCTAATATAACATAGTGAACATTATATTTTTTTTTCATCGAAAAAACCTCCTTTGCTGTTAATCACCGCTCGAACTATTCTAGGCATTCTTTCGATAAGTTATGTTAAAATGGATTATGGAATATTAATCCATTCATGTTGCAGAATATTCCGTAAATGTTCTTGTGAAGTTGGGCATATTTTTCGGATCCTCCTGTCCAGTTCATCCCACAACAACTCTATAGGGCTCAAATCTGGGCTTTGTGGAGGCCATGTCATTACTTTCAGGATGTGCTGTTCTTCTTGCTCCTTTAGATAGTTCTTACACACTAACGCAGTGTGTTTTGGGTCGTTGTCATGCTTGAATATAAAGTTACGACTTATTATACGCAATCCTGATAGCACTACATTATTCTGGAGTATTGCAAAATAATTTTCCTTCCTCATTACACCCTGCACTCTGCATAAATCTCCCGTCCCAGCAAAGGAGAAACATCCCCACGCTAACACAGAACTACGCCCTTGCTTCACTGTAGGCACAGTGCAGTTCGGGATCACTTTTCGGTTTTAGATCTTCGGACATAAACTCGTCGATTTTGCCCAAAAACCTTAAACTTTGACTCGTCACTCCAAAGCACGTGTTTCCAATCATCTAACGACCAATCTAGATGAGAACGGGCCCACTGTAGCCGTTTTGCTCTGTTGCCCCGACGTAATAAGGGTTTTCGAATGGCAATGCGTCCATGAAGATCCGCTTGTTGAAGTCGACGTTTTACCGTACTCGCCGAAACTTGTTCTTCACGGCCGCGATTGACTTCGGCTGCTATTTGTGGCGCTGTTAATTTTCTATTGCGTTTGCTTAATAATACAATTCTCAAATCTTCAGCTTTTGTTGTTTTCCTAGATGCTCCGGGACGGACACGATTTTCTATAGTTCCAGTTCTCCGATATCGCTTTATGATGTCATTTACTGTATTTATTTTTTCAGCAATTTGTCGCCTTGAATATCCTTCTTCAAACAGCGTAATAATGCGTGAACGTTTTTCTACACTGGTAGGCTTGCCACGTGCCATTTTGAAGTAAATGTTCTTAAAACTTTCGCGCAAAAACGATAAATTCACACCAACACACGTTTAACAGTAAAATGAAGCAAATTTATATCTTTACGCCTGTGATAAATAAACAAGAATGATACTGCGGTATATTTCCTAAATGTATTGTTCGTTAATAATCCCCAAACGACCCGTTTCAAAAAATCGGTACTTCCGAGAAATTCTTGGAATGGTAATAAAAGGGACTTTATTGTGGTTGTCGCAATATTTCTACTTTACATAATAATTTATGGCTTTAATCCCTTAGAAAAGAGTGTATGCTTAATATTTTTCTAATTTTATGTATTAATAATTGTATACAGTGTGATATAATAGATTCTTATTGTATGACCGAACTTCACTGAACGGCAGTGTACTTCTTCTTTATCATTAAGTGACTTAAAATGTTGACAACTTTAGATAGAAATGACTTCCGTATCGCCTCTTCTTAAAAAACAATTCCTAGCAATTTCACCTCCAGTAAGAAAAAATACACACGACTCTCTTGCAGTTCGCTGTACGCTAATTGTATGTGACCGCGTTAGAATGGTGATATTGGCGGTCCGACTCACCGCTGACACAGAAGATAACGTAATTCATTTCAAAACGAAAAGCATTTAATTCGTCCGTTCGACTGACCTAGTTTCCGTCCTCATAGTGCACATCGAATAGCGCATTTGCCTGACGAGACAAAGCTTCGACGGAACTGAGCTTTCTAAATACTTGGTGCGCAATTGTGTGCGAATGCAAACTTCCGTCTGACTGGTAGCTGTCTCCCTCCCTTTCAAGCGTCTCAAACATAGCACCGACAATGAAATACTTACCCTCTAACGATTGTCCTCGTTTCAAGTAGAAAATACAGATGCTAAGATTGATAAGTTCAAGACAAAAAATTCTCGACAACTACTTTAAAAAAAGAAACAGGCAGAACGAAAATTATGAATATTATTTCATTGTTTCAAATACATTTCGCAGGCTCTCCGTTGAGTTCTGCAATGAGTAATTGTCTATTCTATCGAGTGAAACATTTAAAATCGCTTCTGTATTCTGAAGGTCGTAACGAAGCGGATTACATTAATCTGGAGTTTCAGGGGAGACATGGAATAAATTACTTTAATTACATTACTTTAGTGCGCAATTATACACAGAAAGAATCCTAAATGTTTAATTGTGTGGAAAGACAAACCGGTTCAGTACTTGACAGTTAAATTGCAATTGTATGCGATGTGTGTTAAATCAATTAAAATACAACGAATTTTAATTTCGTTGAAAAGTACGCATGGTTTGATAAAGCTCATTTGTTCTCCAAAAATAACATGAAAATCTGATACCTATGGGCGTACATAGCGTTGGGGATTTTAAGACATGAATAGAGTTCAGGTGCAATGTTCTACCAGTAACGACTCCTCAGTTCACTCTTATAACATAACTATAGATCTTCTTATTTCTACGCCAGAAACCAGTAAGTGCTTTCTCGTCGCTTGTCTACCTTGAAAAGAGATAACCATAACTGCTTGCAAATCTATAGACCAAACTTCCTACTAGAGTTGAAAAGTTTCTATTATGCAGTTTGTCGTAACACCAAAATCGCGTGCAACACCGAAAACTTTTGCCGACCGAGAAACAATTAAGTTTCCTTTGTTGGAATTCTTTGAGCGAAATAATAATTTTACAAGTTAAAAAGTTTCGGAGTATTCTTTGAAGAATTTAATGCACGCTTCCATTGTTTCGACGACGTGGGATTTTATACGGGCGCAACAAGTTACAGGAGTTGGACGGATCGTCGAAGATCTGTACCGTCCTTCACGTTTCGTTTACGGCGAATAAATTTACTCACCGAAGAGAAAATTCAGGTTCGGTTTACAATTCGCTTTGATTAATCTCTTATTGCTTCACGTAGGGATGCTTTAAGCCCGTTCGCTTTGTAAGGACGACCCACGCATATACAGGCGTTTATTGAATTCCTTATACGAGTGGTATTATACAGCAAGGTTTTAAAATATATCCGCAAGTAACCTATTTCCTTTTCTGTACTAATTTTTGAATACTGGTACTATTGAGGAATAATTCCCTTCAGCAATAATACATTTGACCATTTTCTCGTCTTCTTCACTTCCTAAAGGCCGTTCAATCTTCTTTTTCCAACGGAATACTGCCGTTGAATAGTCGCATCAATTTATTCCTCATGCGCCAAGTAAGCGTTTTTAACGAATAAGTACGTCGAAAAATTACGTCTCATCAACTGTGACAATTTTAGAAAAAAGCATTGATGCGTCCGATTCTAAAGCTTCATGATAAATTTTCAGACTTTCTGAAAGTGAAACTAAAGAAAATTCTTAGTCTTAATCTAACTTTAAAGCTTCACGTCAATAACATTCAAAACGACTCGCACACTTACATACATAGTTACACGTTTCATTCATTTAACGCCAAGGCGGTCGTTAATATTAGATGTAACGTTTCTGAACCCTCACTGACCTAACTCTATTTTTAGCGCCACCAATCTTTTGACCAATTTTCATTAATTAAATCCGAGCGTGTTCGCCGCGGTTTAATAAATTATATTTGCTCGTAATATTAGGGGAATTATTTTATTTGCATTTATGTTGCGGCTCCATTTCGGTGATTAAATTTTAAAAGAAAGATACGTAGCGAATATTTACCCGCTCTATTCGGAATGCTAGGGGCACGTATCGAGACGATAAAGTAATTGGACGAAGCTATCAAATTAATTAGGAAGATGTAATATATCGTTGAACGGCATGAAAGTTTGTCGCTCTATGGTACCTTGAAGAATAAATACGTCCCGGAGAAGAATGGTTCCAGCGAACGAGGAATAAGTGGACTGTATTGTTGCCACGAGGACCCTATACCACTCCCTTTGTGCAGTAAAAGGTTCTAATTAAATGCGTCAGGAAAAAAGCAGTTCGAACGCTTCGTTAATTGTATGCGGATCAAAAGGTTGTAATCAGAATTGTGGAAGGGAAAAGTGTGAAAATATTGCGATATATTTACGGCTGCATTACTCCCATACTTATTCTGAGACGAAGGTATTATTACATTTAAAAGTTACAAGATGAAAGGTGGCGCCCTATGGTATGTCATTCATCCAAGAAAAAAATAAAAGTTAATCAGAGTCTTTAATTTATAAGCCGAATCTGCTCGTTACCTTCCTTATACAGGCTACCATTACATTTATTAAATCTTTTATTCGGTACATTTGCAATTCGAATCAACTCCATTAACTTTGACATTACATATTTTATTATTTATCGGCATGAATGACGTATTCCGGCGTTCATTCCTTAAATTTCTTGATTCGCCATTTATTACTGCGGGCGCCTTTCTTTACGATCATTAATCAAACCGAATCGAGGAAGATGGAAGAAGGCGAGAAGCGACACGCCAAAAACACAGAGAAATGAGGGAAGCGAAGGCGGCAGCGGACGAGAGTGAGAAGGCGATGCCCGTCGGAGAGAAGGAAGCGAATTCGAACCGGAAATTAAACTTTAAAACAACGGATTCGGATTCCGACGTCGGTCTCAGTGAAATGCAGATGGCAACACATATTCTACTCGGGGTTTGTCCAGAATTGTTGAAAGCTTCGAATTTTAATTTTGCCAGTTAGTAACGATATGCAAATAATAAATATATTGCAAACACGTCGTTTCGTCGTTTAAATAACTTACATTTACGTTTTTTTAGTATACGACACACTTTCTTAAAGCAAAAATTGTACATATACAAGGTCGGTTGCAACGTTTTTGGAAAACTTAACAGGGATATTTATAGTCGCAGAACACAGAAACGTTCATAGTTCGATGGCCGGAAATGTGTAAAAATGAAGAGCAGGTTTAAAATTCAGAAGATAGCAAACTTGCAGTTCTTCGACATTAGATCTTTCTTGAGACTAAATTCATTACCTCAACGACTGCTTACTTGGAGACAGCCGAAGGATTTAAGCAAATCGGGATAATAAAACAAGCTGTTGACATCCATGAAAGTTGGAAGTTGTTATTATTAGAATATAATTAGAAGCGACTCTACAAATCCAAATTGATAACGAAGAGAATTTTTTAGGATGAAAACCTAATATTGCCCAATTACAAAAGTATTAGAAAGTAGTTTTCTATGGTTCTCCACAGTTGTAGATTATAGTCCTTGAGGGAGTGACGTTGGTTCTTTGAAAAGAGATTCTAATAATGCTCTTGGTAATTTTTATTGTTTACCTTTTTCTCAGCTATCCATCTCGCTATTGTATGGTTGAATTTGTTATCGTGGTATAAAGTATAAAAACGATTTACATATTCCTTATTACATCTTCCATAAATATCGTTCCAGTGTAATGACAGAGAACAACTGCATGCTTCTACTGACCCAGTGCACTTTGACATTCACCGCTTTATCTCGCACTCGTTTCGTCATCATTCCTAACTTATATGGGACGATATCTAGCGTTCCATACCGACAGTATACGGCACGGCTGAATACTTCCAATTAAAAAAAAGAGAATGGACGAGGTGAATGAAAAAGAAAGTCAATATCGACTCGTGTCATTCTAGGTTATTTACGCTGGCATAAAAAATCGCTGAACTATATAAAACGTATTCGACCAAACTGGCCGGTAGCAACGAATTGCTTTTCTTTTCATTAGTTCGAAAATGCTATCGGAGAAACCATGATGTAAACAGATATGCTCGTTGTCAATACAAATTTACGTTTCGTTCGCATATATGAAGTTGATTAATGGATTAGGTTCGCTTGCATTGGGCCAATTTAGAGGGAAATACGTACCATTTGTTTTTGTCCAATTTTCTATTATAATTACACGCACATGTTTTACGTAAACATGCGCGCACAAATGAAAGCTTTCCAGGTATGAAACTCACATTTTAATGGAATGGAGATGAAAATATAGAATATACAAAAGTGTTGCATATAGCAATTTTTAAGCGACTTAAAAATCACGCTGGATATTGACCCTTCTGCATGGTGTGCCGTGTACACCATACAATAGATCAAAATAATTATCAAGTTAGCTTCGATTAAATGGGGGCCCCAGAAATAAGTCGATAACTCAAAAAACACTATTGCGCAACTTATTATAACAAATAGCGCATATATGACGTAAAAAAACTACAAACGAGCGTCTAAGCTATCGCATTAGCTAATTTTAACAATGACGTCCGATCGTAAAATCATGCCGCGTAATCACACCTTAATTCACGGTACACGCCCCTACTTTACACAAGGTGTTTAATTTTTTCTTGGTTTAGCTTTTACGTTGAATTCAAACTCAAGTAAATATCGTCGTCCGAAATTGAACTAATTTTCAATAAACGAAATGGTATCCGATAGTAGATTCATGTTTACCTGTACGGATCACAGCTTGGAGACACACCCTCCTTCAGTTCATTTAACGTCCACCTCTATTATTGTCGGACAGGTCGCCACTAAAGCGCAAGCTGTTTGAAATTCGCGTGATATTAATAGAATCTCGTCCATTATAGGGAAGATAAATGGTAAAGTTGATTTAAATCAAGCTCTGACACACAATCAAATTAAAAATTTTTATTACTTCCAAAGGCTACTGAATTTGATCGAAAAAATGAACATGTAACAATTACTACTTTCGCTGCATGTACGAGGATAATCTTAAAAGTTTCAAGCCTCACATGAAGATGGTCTTATATGTCGGAAATATTCTGCGCGTGTGTTAAAACATATATTTGATTCAGCCATGTTGGATTCTTACTTGTAATTTAACAGTCGTTTGTCACGGTCAATGTTAGTATTTATAAAAATAGAAAAAGTCGAATATCGAGCCGTCATTAAATTCTTGCATTTCGGACAAAGTCGACTTAAGGTTAGAGAGATAACAGAGGAGGTTGGCATCTTCAAAGAACGTGTGTGTCATACATTGACTGAAGATTTGGTTATCTATACCAACTAGCTAATCGCGCGTTGGGTGTCGCTCGTGATCAAAAAGTCATGTTTCTGCCTACTCAGCGTTATCAGCGTTGCTCCGAGTGTTAGTCATCTATTGCCAAAAGATATAGCCAGCTAGATACAGACGTCAAGCTAACTTTCGAACAGCTTCATTTATTGATCTTTGAGACATATTTTGTAAAACACTGAACGTGATATAAAACGCATATCTTACCGCCAAAAAAAGTAAAGCGAAAAAGAAGCATCGCATGATCCTTAATTGCTTCCATCGGGCAATTAATAACGCCATTGTTCGAATTTAACCTTCGCGCAATGCCGCTATTATCCGTTTACTGTCTTTGTAGATCGAGCTTTTGCATCTATTCAACTATAATTTGCATTATTGCGCATGTTTTGCATGTTTCATGGACGCTGAATTATTTACATGTTGCGAACGGAAACCGGTTTTACTACGACGACTTGTTGAGAAGTTTCTCCCCGTCTAAATTATGCAGCGGTGAATCGGCTCCGACAATTTGTAATTTCGAAGACGCGTCTTCCTCCCCACTTGCGTGCGTTTCGAACTGCGAATGCGAAACGAATATTCGCGGGACGGCGGGTTTTGCAATGGAGAAGATTACCGGGGACTGAATCGCGCTAAATCATGTATGGAACGAAAATTGAAATCCGGTGCTTGGCATTAATGCCTTTACATTGCGATTCCTGAAACTTTTGTAAAGTAAATGAAACGGAATAACGTTCTCTAATAAACCGACGATGTCATTCTAAGGTACACTAGATTTATATTTTGGAAATTTCTTGGGAGGCGGAAAACGAAGATACGAGGAACCTCACTACGGTTCCTACCTTAATCACGTAGTTGTTCATTTTTATCGTTGTGTTTGGTTAAAATTTTAATTTTTGTATTTGCGAACATATTGTTACCAAACATGCAGCAACCATAGTTGTTGACTCCTATTTGAGAGTATTTCTGATTGAACTGGAATAAAACAAATATTGGGCCAATACTGATAGCACATCGGAAGCTATTATTGAAAAATAAAACTTTCTCAAATAAGAACAATTTATATTAAAAATTACAATTAGTTATGTGTGACACATGTGATCGCGTACGCTTATGTATGTATTTATGTAGAATTAGACGCATGCATGAAAATTTTAAGCTTTAATCTATTCTTTTTTAAATGTAACGGTCGTACACCAGCTTATATTTTTTAATAATATTAAACATGGACGGAAACATGATGGCGTTTATTTTATATAAAATTTGTCTTTCCATAACAGGATCCAAGATGTCTTTTATTCAGTTCTAGATTCTGAACGAACTATTATAGAATCTGCAATGGACAGAAGTCAAGAAGTCAATAGAAAATCGCATTTCACCTTTGATACCTCCGCCTATTTTCCGAACTCTTCCCAATTCAAGTTGTTCCTATAGCATTCGATAACAAACCGACACACGATCCGTTCCTATCTTCAGAACTGCATAAGCACGAATGTGTTCATCGACATTTCCGCAAATCAAATCTAAAAGACGAAATGCAACAACAATGCAACAGAGGGAAATAATACGAAGGGGAAATAAGCTCTAACATATTTATTTATTGTCGACGAATACTATATATAGAGGAAAAGGAGAAAAAGCAAACGAATAAGCAATAAACAATGAAAATGCTACATGTGAAAGTCGTTTATTAATTAAATTATAAGAATTATATGTATAATAAAAGGAACTATTTTTGGTGTGAACAATTTTAGTTTAGATTTCGATGTAAATAACGAAAAAAAGTCTTATATACATATGCATATAATTAGATAGGCATACATAATATGTTATATACACATATATATTTGTACAAAATAAACCGTTGACAATATTGAATTTAAAAGAAAGAAAGAAGCAGTAAACAGAGGAAAATAATATACATAGATTAGATTAGGTAACGCCGAATTACGGAAGAAAAATAGTATATTGTAATAATCCCTTGGTAACTAAATAAACGATATATGCTAATATTAGCTAATATTTTGTAGACGACGAGATTTTTAGAGCGTTGTTGTATATGTTGATGTTATCATTGTTGATGTTATTTTTCGTACGACTTTTCTTTATTGTTAACAAAATCGATAACGAAAGAAAGATATCAGGCTGTTGGACAGACTAACTGTCAAAATTACAAAGATGATCAGACTGAAAGCCAAATACGTCAAAATTAAACTGAAAAAGAAACACATTTCTTCCGCTACGAACGTTATACAACAATCACATTAACAATTGATCAATCAAAATGTATAACCGAGGGAAAGAGCGAAACGGTACAAAATGGATAAATAAAAACGATATGTTCATTAACGAAGATCTACGAAGAAACGAACTGGCTTCATCTGTTTAAACGCACAACAATTTACAATAAGAAAAAATAAACGTGGTACTAGCTACTTCCAACACTCCTCGATACTATCTTCCATTTACGGCAGAAAGAACAATCCGAAACAAATCTAATCGAAAAACTTCTAGTAAATTTAGATTATCGAAAGGGAAATTTTAAATTAAAGAATCATGTACGCGGCTGCTGGTGGTGCATCTTTGGCGAGTCGCCAAGCTCGCCAGAAACAACGCCAAAACAAAAAAGCACAATTACAGAAAAATCAAAAAGCCTCAGAACTATTACCAAAACCGCAGCAAGCGCAAAAGTTCCATAGCTATACCGATCATGGTATGCCAAAACTATCTAGAGTGGAAAGAAACGCTTTAAAGCCACCTACCGCGAACGAAAGGAGGCACAGCACATCCAATTATCTGAAAGAACCGTCCAGAGCTAGAATAAAGGAAAGTCCTTCAATATGCATACCCGTTCAGAACCTTATAAATCAAAAGGAACCAGCCCAACCCCTAACGCCTTGTACCTTAGTCCAGAACGCTTTACCGATACCTCATTCTCCGTCGATTCAGAGCCAATTACCTCAGATCACGATACCCGAAGGTGATAAGTCGTTAGAGAGAAGATGCAGTTTCGTACGTCAAGTGGAGGAGATGGAAAAATCGCAGGAAGGTGGCGTCTTAGATCGTTGCAATCACATCTGCAACTTTGAGATCCAGGAGAAAAGCTGGGACAAAAATCCAGCTTTTTATACGGAGTACGATAGGTCGGCTTTGGGAAGCTTGGATTATCCATTTTCTGAGGTATTATGTTTGATTTGTAAATGTAGTCGATGTATGGTTAGTTATGTAAATACGTTTATTGTAAAAGGTGAAATTTTCAAATATGTATTAAATAGTATTAATACGTGGTGTCATTATCGTGAGTAGGCATACAGACAGTCCAGGTATGGAGAAAGAAGCGGAAATGGATAACGAAATTCCGAGAAATGGGCGTGGCGTTGGAAAGGTGTTAATTTCATTATCTATTTTACATGTAAAGGAGCTGTTCGAGCTGTTCAGGGCAACAGCTCCCCTGAACAGATTGAGCAGCTTAAACAACACTTGAACAGTTAGAACATCTCCCTTAACAGGTAAAATAGTTAATGAAGATAATACGCCTGTAATTAACATCTGTCCGATGCTACACCCATTTTGCGGAATTCGTTGCCTACTATCGGGTACTCGGAATATTGTGCGTTTCTAAACAGAGTTTCTTCAAAACCGTTCTTTCCCTATGACGAGGTCTGATTGGAGGAATGACATTACCATGAACAAAGCTCTCTTAAGTGCGTAACCACCTGAAATAATAATTTTTAACAAAACATGTTAATACATGTTGTGTTAATATTTAAAGGTTTTGGAGTTATTCGAATTTGTTGTGCGCGTTAGACAGATCTGATTTTTGATACCTAGATCAAGCATAAATACACAAGTGCGTTTACGTGCTCCAAATTGCTAACGAGATTCATATAGCGCTCTCGTTAGCAATTTAGATCTACGTATATTCAAACTGAACTTTATATTTAACAGTATTCAATGCTTCAAATAAGAGCAATTGCTATTAGTTGCATGAGTCACAGCATCTTACTTCGAACAAAATTGTAATCACTGCCTGTTACATGCTCTAGCGAATGGCATTCTAAAAAAAACATAATAAATTACGCAAAATGTACGCCTTCAAAGGTTTTCATAACCTTCCATATAGTCTCGTCTTACACGTAATTAATTGCATTTTCTTAGACGGCAGTAGCATGGTAAAGGCTTATATAGCGCCAGTATTCATACTTATACTATAGAAAGTTATAAATTTTGTTTCGAGCGTGTTTTTCATTAAATGCAAATGCGTTTGCAGCTTATCGCAGCATTGAGATTTATTAATTGCTGCATGTGATATTACTTAACGATTTTCAGTATCGGTCGGTTCATAAAATCATACAAGAACATGCATGCATATAGTTTTTGCACGGGCAGAGTAAATTGATATAAATCGTAACCTAACAGCATTCTTCTGTTAACAAATTACAATGTTAAACCTGCTAAATATAATATGGCTACCGAACGTATCTACCATAGTACGCAGGTGTTATTAAATTAAATAGCTGCGTAAAGTTGAGAACTAAATGCTATTTGATGTATTTTTCATTCGAACCTCAAATTGACCGCGATGCTACGCCACCAATTCCCCGTTGGTTTCACTGAGCCTCCCTTTGTTAACCATTACGCGTTAATAGCCAGAAAAAATTGATCAAGCCTGTACTGGTCCAATTAAAATGCGACAGAAGGATTAGACTGACAATAGAGCGTGGACGGTTGCATTTGAATTAAGCATTGCATATTAATGCCTTTTCATTTATGTACACTGCCGTTCAGTGAAGTTCGGTCATACAATAAAAATCTATTATATCACACTGTATACAATTATTAATACATAAAATTAGAAAAATATTAAGCATACACTCTTTTCTAAGGGATTAAAGCCATAAATTATTATGTAAAGTAGAAATATTGCGACAACCACAACAAAGTCTCTTTTATTATCATTCCAAGAATTTCTCGGAAGTACCGATCTTTTCAAACGGGTCGTTTGGGGATTATTAACGAATAATACATTTAGGAAATATACCGCAGTATCATTCTTGTTTATTTATCACAGGCGTGAAGATATAAATTTGCTTCATTTTACTGTTAAACGTGTGTTGGTGTGAATTTGTCGTTTTTGCGCGAAAGTTTTAAGAAAATTTACTTCAAAATGGCACGTGGCAAGCCTACCAGTGTAGAAAAACGTTCACGCATTATTACGCTGTTTGAAGAAGGATATTCGGCGCGACAAATTGCTGAAAAAATAAATATGAGAAGTTCAACAGTAAATGACATCATAAAACGATATCGGACAACTGGAACTATAGAAAATCGTGTTCGTCCTGGAGCATCTAGGAAAACAACAAAAGCTGAAGATTTTAGAATTGTATTATTAAGCAAACGCAATAGAAAATTAACAGCGCTACAAGTAACAGCCGAAGTCAATCGCGGCCGTGAAGAACAAGTTTCGGCGAGTACGGTAAAACGTCGACTTCAGTAAGCGGACCTTCATGGGCGCATTGCCATTCAAAAACCCTTATTACTTCGGAGCAACAGAGCAAAACGGCTACAGTGGGTCCGTTCTCATCCATATTGATCGTTAGATGATTGGAAACACGTGCTTTGGAGTGACTAGTCAAAGTTTGAGGTTTTTGGGCAAAATCGAAATTCGGGAGATTTATGCAGAGTGCAGGGTGTAATGAGGAAGGAAAATTATTTTGCAATACTCCAGAATCATGCAGTGCCATCAGGATTGCGTATAATAGGCCGTAACTTTACATTCATGCATGACAACGACCCAAAACACACTGCGTTAATGTGTAAGAACTATCTAAAGGAGCAAGAAGAACAACACACCCTGAAAGTAATGACATGGCCCCCACAAAGCCCAGATTTGAACCCGATAGAGTTGTTGTGAGATGAACTGGACAGGAGGATCCGAAAAATATGCCCAACTTCACAAGAACATTTATGGAATATTCTGCAACATGAATGGATTAATATTCCACAATTCGTTTTAACAAAACTTATCGAAAGAATGCCTAGAATAGTTCGAGCGGTGATTAACAGAAAAGGAGGTTTTAAAATGAAAAAAAAATACTGTTCAGTGTGTTATATTATGTCAGAATAACGTTTTATTTATTTATTTTTGTCTTTTTTACCTGTACATACAATAAAATTGCATTTTGTTTTTAGTTTCGTTTGTTTCTGTAACCTTTTCATGTTTTTTACTAACCGACCGAACTTCTCTGAATGGCAGTGTACATACGTATTTGCGAACATATTTCATTATGTTTGTCTTACGTACAATATTAAGATCCTACTTCTGATATGTGATAAATAATAATTTTCTCATTCCAACCGTAATTTATTTAAAACAAAATTGTTTAGTTGGGTTGGAGATGAGATCTACGCGAAGAAGGGTTAAACTTGAAGACATGAAATTGGCGGAGCAAGTTGAATATTCGACAGCCGAAAGCTAATAAAATAGGCGAACAAACCGGGATATACATTAGTGTTGGGTATGAAAAAAATTAGCGCAAGTTGGATTCGAAAATTGCTCAGCGTGTGGTTTAGAAGATATAACCGAAAATGTGTTGACCTCTATGAAGCTGACAACACGACCGTTAACCAAATGGTGACCGGGAATGAAACGATGGTTCTATACCACGATCTTTGCCTAAAAAGAAACGATAGGGTGTCAATGGAAAGGTGAATCCGTCCCTGAGAAGGCCAAGGTGATCAAAAATACAAAAATTGATTGCTACAATTTTTGGGATAGAGAAGGCATCTGTATTACAGTACAGTACACTACAATAAACGCAATATATTGCTCCGACTTGCAACGCGTGTTAAGACAAATTATCATGAGGAAAGCTGGGACCTCTTGTACGACAATGCTCCTGTCCACATAACTACAGTTTCTAATCCAATGTGAATCCAAGGAAAGGAAAGAATTGGAACATATTGAGAAAAACAAAGAAGATTGGTCACAGTTTTTGTTTTTTATGGCCAAAAAAGAATTTGGAATAAAACTAAGTTATTTTCGAAAACTAGTGGATGTGGTGACATATTTTACAAAAATGCTGATAGGAGAAAAGTGATAAATTTAGAGAAAAACAGAAAACATATCCACCATTAGCAACATACAACTAGAGACAAGCTCAAGGATTACTAACTAAATAAGTCTTTTTCATCGACTTGAACCTAAAGACACTGTTCATACATACAACGTGTATGCATCGCTAGAACATTACTGCCACTCATTCCACTAGCACGATTCTTTGGTTTTCTTCTCATGTACAGTTACGAGCGCACAAAGTGACCGGTTTATCGCTTTATTTTCGTTGCGTAGATCAGTCATTTCGTGCGCTCGAAATTGTACACTGTATATCAAAGTGGCCTTCGTCCAGTTGGAGCAGTCAGGCGCTTTAGTAATTTAATAGCACACGTTATACAGAAGCTGTATACCTAACAACATTACAACATCGCAAGGCAATACAGACTATGTATTTATCAAACTTCACATAATTATAATTGTGAAGTATCACTAGTGTAGTGCGGTTCGTATAGACGTGCTATGTAAGAGCTAGCGTTGTCATGATGAAGGACAATGATTGTTCTTCCTGATTTCATCGATGACTTTGGCAAAAGAAATTGCTATACACCCTGCAGCATTAACTATGCTTCGATCCTCCAAAACAATGGTTAGGACATGTCCAGTACAACGAAAGAAACAAGCAATTGTTTTCTTGGAAATGCTAAAAATATGACGAGAAATGGAAATACTAACGCTGAAAATTAGTAGACAAAAAACAAAAAATGATAGGTTTCGTTAGGGGGAGGAGGGTTATACTGTAGGGTATCATTATATAATAACGTATTTAAGAATTAAAGTCCTTATTAAGTTAAAAATAATTGGCTCCGTCGACGAACTTGTTCTTCTGTTATACTAGCATGCCTTTTTTTTTAATTGGAGAGGTTAATCTCATGCATTGCTTAAATATGCAACATAAAGAACCTCGGCTTTGCACCACTCGCGTAAAAAAATGAAACGGCGTGAAATTTGCATCCTTTATGGTAATTGTACATCGCAAGCGACATGCCGAGCATCACCATAAAACCCAAAAACAGACTCTCTCTCTCTCACTCCTGATACATCGAAGTAAGCACTTATTGTACGCCCGAATATACACATCATAACCCATTTACGACCTCGTCCGTGATTAGTCAAAACACGATCCCGAAAACCGAGAGCAGCGCGCAAGGGATCTCATTAAATTCCAATAAATTCGTGTTGCAACATGTTTTCCATCAATGGAAAGCCGCACCGCCGCGTACCGCAAACTCGATTGATATTCCATAACAATCTCGGAACGGCAGGGTAAGTTAGGGGCCCGTAATGAAGCACCCTTATCAATACGTCGGCACGTATTTCGTCTGGATGCTGTGACGATGCCGCTGTAAAATTCTCTCTCGACCCTATCCGCTTTCTGAAAGGCGGCAAGGCTGAGGATATCTATTCCCTAGTCTGACGAGGTGGTGCCGTTTCCCCTCACCCACACCTCTCGTTCCAGATAGAGTGATCGATCCGAACGACAGAAAGCGCCGTTGGTGTGGAACCAACATGTTAATGGGTTAATTAAAAGTGATTGACTGGTCCTTTTTCAGCTTGGTTTTGTTCAGATTATGGGGATTTTAAATACTAGCGGATTCCCTTTTAAAGTAAAGAGAATGTGTGATTGTAACAGCAATGTTAAATAGCAAATTCCATTCTTACCCTTCTCAGATCTGACACATTATATGTGGCACATCGGTTTCTTTTTTATTTACGCTTAAATTAACCTCAAAATCTTTTTGTGGAACTCGCGCAATGCATTAACATTAGCAATATATTTGGGGGGCAATTCTAATAAAGACACACCAGGACACCTTTAACTTAACTTACATTTATCTTACTTACTCAACGGCCTTGTACATAAGTTATCGTGCTTACAACTAACTTCTAGTTCATCGATCTATATGCTAGAAGACATATCGCATGCTGTCACAACGTCCATTTGACTTCCGGCGTATCGACCGATGATGTAGATGAAACATCTCTTCCCAGCGGAATTTTGTGTGGCAATATGGTGCGAATATTGGCGCGATGTAAAGTAATATATTAGGTACCTTGACTATTTTATTACTTATTCCACTTTCCAAAGTTTTCCACACTATTCGGAAGACCTGGATAACATGCCAAACCTTAATAATTCCAAAAGGTTCAGTAAATCACTGTGTAAAGGTAAGTTCCATTGAAACGAAGGTCTGAATAAACATAAATTATTTAGGTTTCATTTCATTCAAAATTACTTAAAACAACAGGTTAGGTTTAACTTTGATCTTAGATTCTAAAGAGACGTTGGTTCATGGTACCTTATAAAAATTTTCAAGCAATTATGATGGAGGCGCCGAGTTGTTTGTTAAGACAAACATTCATTGAATAATTCCTGTAACCTTAAATTTAAATTTAAACGAATCCAATAGGAAAAGATAAAATGTTCTCCGTCGTATGTCGATTGCCTGTTCGCCGGGGTAAAAAATATATTAAATTTTAAAGTGTACTTTACCAGACAAGTAAATTACCTCTACGTTTAGTACACATGAGTATATCTTTAAGAAAAAAAAGATAACCACGCTGTCTCTTTATACACGTAAAGAATACGTTACGTGTTATCGTGCTATTCACGTTACTACTCGTAGAAAAAGTATCGATGCAATAATTGAGATTAATAAAAGAGAATAATATTTTCATGCATGTAGTTTCCGTTTGGATACAATATGCGATCTATAAATACATTTCCAGTCATAAATCCGCTAAATTATTGTAATATTTGTATTATTAAATGCTATAAAGGCTAAATGTATGTAAATGTATTCCTCGATAAATCACGTCAAATTGTATTTTTTTTTATGTGAGTATTATATACATATGCATGCCTAAAAATCTGCTTAAAGTTGGTTATATACGCACCATAATACACAGGTCGTGGAAAACAATATGCTTATTTATAGTGTTTATACGTGGGGAAACCACCCTCATTCTCTAGAAAACGATCATATCCCTTGATTAGTGTAAAGTAAACGTTAACATATTACAATGTTATCTTGTCTTGAGAAAATTTTTGAATCATTTATTTTAGATACTTGAAACGGGGGCGTCCCAAAGTATCTCCCTCCCATACGACAAATTGGTATTCTGTTTTTGTTGTCATGGCGCCAGGTCGATCCAAAAGCTTGTTGCTAGTTAACGTATTTGTAACAATTGCTAAAATTTATAAAATTATTGTGAGGGAACGAAGCTTTTTTTAGATTTCCCGAAACGACAACGTATAATACTAACCTTCAGCTTTCAAATTCATTTTCGATCGCCTGAGATAAGCAAGTTTAGATTTATAATACTGGTCATGCGATTTTGAGAAAAGGCTAGGATACAAAGGATTTCTAGAAAATAATAAACATTCATAGTTTGGAGACGTTGTACAAAAAACGCTGAGTTATAAAAGGTTTGGGTGCAACGTGAATTATTTTCCAGGCAACTTAGAGAACGTCGCGATGAACAAAGCGAGATTATTGTTCGTGCTTCAAACCAAACAACTACGACGCATTTTACGAACGAAGAGATCAGAAGCGTTCATTCAAACTGAATAAAATTTTGAAGACATAACAAGACGGTGGCAACGACGACGAGTCAGCAGGCAGATCATATTGGATCTACCATCCTGAATTTGGCCATTCTAAACGTAAATTTGTTGTCAGCGACCTCTAAGTCGTTTCACGAGATTACTAAGAAAAAACATTAGGCTATGATGCCTAATGCTTACAACGTATTATAGATTAAAATTGGTATATCTCGAGAAATAAAAGCTAATCGAAACAAACAAAAATGAAAGAGATGGAATAATGATAAGCAGAAATGAGGTTGTTCTTAACCCAAATATCATCGAAAACCGCCTTTTTGACATCTTGGGCTTAGGATATCGCGGAATTTTGACGTGCTAGAACAGAGAGCATGAAAAACTTTCGAGGTCACATGGTCTGATTGCTAGGTTTCTTTATATGTGGGTGAATCGGTACGATTGCTGACAATGGTTCACTGCATTCTTAATATACGCATAACCAATATTATTAATTTAAAATTTGCATATCTCGGCTAAAAAAAAGATCGTTTAGGGACGATTTTAAAGCTGAAAACTAGTGCAACAGAGTAAATTTTGACAAAAGGACAATTTTTTGATCATTTAACCAAAAGATTCGAAATCAACGAAAATCACCTCCGGTCATTTCTGTAACTGACAGAACCTCAAATTTCGCAGTTCTCTGTTATTTTTCCGAAAGCGTAAAAATACAGATGATGTTATATTTAAAATAAGAAAGTTTACGCCACTCTTGGCAACATTGTAAATGTAATTGTTCCATTTTTTTCCCCGAAAACTATATTCTGTTGTTCAATAAACAGAACACATCAGAAAATGCCTAAAAACAATAACCAAAAAATAATGCTAAGATAGCTTAGCTTCCTCATGGTATTGATGGAATAATTTACGGCAAACGCAATAAAAGGAGAGAGAGAAAAATATACTAACACACGGACATGTTTCTGCCTACCCGGCGTCATCAGCGTGGTTTCGAGAGTATTTTTCATATCTCTACCTTCTATCGCTGTTGCCTCGCAGTTAATACCACAACTTTCAAAACGACAAACTCGACATTTCTTGGCGCCCTCTAGTGCCAAAGAAACGCATGCCTGCCGTTCAGGAAGCAGCGACATAAACCGGGTACTGTTCAATACCATGAGGAAGCTAAGCTATCTTAGCATTATTTTTTGGTTGTTGTTCAATGTTAATCCGATGGGAATACATCATGGCCTCATTGCTTCTTTGCAGTTAAGTGTGAGTTGTTTAGTTTTATGCAGCAGGAGAGGGAAACCTTTGTTACCCCAGTAACTTAATCTTCATGCAATTCATTCATATTTCATCGCCATCCTATATCATACGTAAAATTGCTATTTTAATCTAAAATTAAGTGGAATTGCGCAGTAAAGAGTAACACTACGAAAACATGGCGCACCAAAAAGGAATTGTGAAGTTTTAACACCAAATACCAAGGAGAAAATGAAAATCAGACTTGATCCTGGATAAAGAATCCCGCCAGAAACGAAACAAAAAAAAATGTTCGCCGAACTTTCATGCGATCTAAAGCGATCCAAACGAGGTTGATTGGAAACGGTAAGAAGGGTGGATGAAGAGGAAGAAAACGGATAATAGCCTGGGTTATTTAATTTTAAGAATCCAAAACGGAGGGGCCATTGTCTGACCAATACAACATATCAAGTACTTAGAAGAAATATATTATATACTTACACATAATAACTATCTTACATAGAAATATATACACATAATATACATACATAAATACTCTACAAAAACAAATCTACTTGTACTATTTTCCGAATTACGCTTTAGCTGAATTTATTTTGGATTTCAACGATTTACTGAGAGGCAAGGAGAAGATCGACAATTTTCGGAAGCTTTTTGAGATTTACGCTTGACCTACATGTGTGTACATCTCTATGCGATATTTTTTGCGAAAAATCTACACTAATACATATAATATACATATATAACATATATTTTGATATGAATCTTTTATCTGGGAAATCAAAGAAAACAAGATATTCGAAGGAAAAACGTAACCGTATCTGGAAGAAGAATTCTAGAAGAATCCACATATCTTTCTGGTTCGCCTCTTGTTCGTCTAAATGTGCTGTTCATATACATACCTATATATACAAACATATACTCAAGTGATAGATGTCTTCTGAAGCAACAATAATTGAAAATATATATTTCTATATTGCAAAAATGTGTAATCTGTCGCTTACCTGCGAGAAAAATGAAAAGCATTAAATGTGCTACTCGTCAATGGTTGTCCGAATTGTCGCTTGTGATCGGTGTCTAAATGTTGTTATATGGAAACAAAATGAATGAAAACATAGATAACGTTATCGATATTTTATAACATAAATTTACCTTAAGCAACCAAAAAAAAAATATATAATCAAATACATCATGTAAACGTTAAACTGTGCTAAGTATTCGTGACTTTGACTATATCCACATTAGTGACTAATTAACAATAAGACTATTTCAAACGACAATATTGACGTTAATATAAGTAGTTACAATGGCAACCGTGTACATAGAAGACGATTTCATTAGAGAAACTGTGCAATTGATCCGTATCTACATCATCTATCCTAAGCAAACCTCGCGTGTTATTGCGGGATGTCCGATAGCTAATTAAAGAAAAGTAATTGCATGAGTACGGCAGTGTCCGCAGGAATGCAGGCGGCGCTTTTAATCCGAGAGAAGCAGCGTCTTCGACGCAAAAAATTTCGTAGAGGTCGCTCCGAACTGCCAACTCACGTGGCCACCAAGGACATAGCACCATTTCCACCTTTTCCACCTGGATCATGGGTATGTATGTATGTATGTACGTGTAGTAAAGTAAGTAACGAAGATGGTTTTCACCAGAATGTATATTTGATGTTTTGATAGCTTTTGTATTGTGTAATTCGTATTAATTTAATGTAAGTAACAAGAGGAAAATATAAAAATGCAAAGCACTATTTTCTGTCGAACTAATCCGTTGTTTGAATCGATTGAAGGTTATCGGTGATGTTTTTGATATAACAAAATGCATCTTTCGCCAAGGAAGAAAATTTTGAAAACATTGAAATTGTTTTATTTAAAAAGAAAAAAATTAGTACAAACTTGAGAATTATATTGGTCAGAGAGGTAGGTAAAAAATTAATTACCTTTTTCCAAAGGTAGATCTATTGAAAACAATTCTTAGCGTGATATCACAAAAATAAAAACGGTTACTAATGATCTTTGCCGGAAAACTAACCTTCAGTTAAAGTCCGGCGTAAAACTACAAAGACATAATTCAACTTATTTGTGAAACTAGTTTCAGGGTAATTGATCGATTTCCTTTGAAAATATAGCAAATGCATACTATACTGTCACAAGCTTGGCAAACAGAACAGTGCATGTAGAGCACTGCTGTAATTTATTCAGAAGGGAATTAAGAAATCAATATGGAATACGAGTACGTAATGTGGAAAATCGCTAGCATAAAATGATGAGTCGACAAATGCAACGATCAATCAAATTATAAGAGCATTTAAATTTGATTTCGAACTAAAAAAAAAGAAACGGCTAGAATTTCAGAAAGCAAATAAATTAGAAAATGTAGAGGAGGCAATTTCAATAAATATTGCGAAAGCGCTGAAGTCTTACCTTGAAATATTTGTAGGGAATGACATAAATTTTCTGCCGTAATAGGCGTTTAAAATCAACAGGTTAGAACATTGCCGATCGCTCGGCTGTCTGGAAAGGAAGACCCGATTACTAGGACGACTAGATGCTAGAGTTGGCGTGTTTTTATAGGATTTCGCCATGCGATTCAGTAGTAGTTTTCAACCGGCAACGATTAAAAAACGAACGCAAGGGCAAACGAAGAATAAATCTAGAGTCTACTAGGATCAAGTCGCTCGAACCGAGCGAAATGTTTACAAAGGAGCTTTTATTTGCTTTTGTTAGATCTGATGTATTATGGTTTCCGTTTCGAAGCCGCGCTTGTTCTCCTTTCCGTTTAATGTTTTAGCCGGTGAGCTTCCGTAAACAGCAATTTTGTAGAAGCTTGACGTAAATACATTTAATATCGCTCCGCAAAATATATTTCATGAAACAGCGATCTGTACCACACAATCATCCTTTCCAATTATGATTCATATTATTTCATTTTTACCGAATTAACAAAAAATAGTTTTGCCTAAAATCTATAAAAGTATCCAGTCAAGTTCCAAAGCTTCAGGCCCTTCAAAGTTGTGCTTTTACGCATGCAACGCAATAATAATATTTTGAACGTTACGTGGATTGAGAAACACATACCCCAACCTTTGGGGCTTCTCCTTGAATACTTTTATTTTTAAATGCCCCCACAGAAAGAAACCGAATGGCCTAGCGGATCGGTTAATAAAACCCCGACGTCCAATCTAACGACCGGGTGTCCTATCCATAAATCACGATTAGGCATATCTTGTTGATCAACAGATTCAAAATGTCTGGTACAATGTTGTTACGTAGTACGTTTAAGTAACCGTGCCCTGATAAATTTTTTCTAAGAAATATGGACGTATGATTTGTTGCCCAACAACGCCAGCTTATACAGTAAGCTTTTGGGGACGCAATGTGGATTCTTGCAAAATGTAGCTTCGTCAGAACATAAAATATCATTGAGAAAATTTGGCTCATTATTAGACATTTCCGTCATTGTTGCGCAAAACTGCATTAGCCTGTCGGAATCATCTTCGTTAAGCTCATGCAGAATATGCATCTTATAGGACTTCTATTTGATTTTTCTTATTATTCGAGCAACAGATGGTTGGATTATCCGTTAGGGTAATTTAGAGCAGCCGGCTTCGGAAATAATTTTAACGTGGCCCGTTTCTCTAAATTTAGCGACCAGTCTCGAAACCGTTGACTGGGTTATGGAAGTTATCTTAGGATGAACGTGTTTGGATAAACGGCATACTTCGTTATCAATCATCATATGCAACCATCGTAAGGATTTCGATTCTTTTAGTTGTAGTCAATTCCACCCCATCCTATTGAATTAATATTACCTACAGAATTAATTTAATTCCGTGTAAATATTTCATTTATGCAGTTTGGTGTACATACAAAGACATTTCCGTTTTTGTTATAATGAGATAACCCTATATACTATTATACGATTAACCTATTTTGTTCCATTATTACTATCATTACTTGCAAACTAGGTTTGGCCGACGCACGGTATAAATTAGTCGTTTAGCATTAGCCCAATATTGCCCACAAAACCAAATTACTGCCCGGCCAAATTGACTTCTCCAGCTTGACCCTTCATCCGTTCGAGAACGGAACATTAACATTCAAACGGCATAGCGCTCGCAACGTTATAACTCGTCCGCTAAAGTTTCGAAAGCTTAATTATACAGAGCAGGCATTTATTGGAAAGTACAGGTGTGCCGTAAAGAAAATGCCAGCGGCGGACTATCGTCATTAAAAGTGAAACGGCGACTTTTCAATCAATGGCACGACGTAATATGAACGGGATCCATTTTCGGTCGAGATCGATGCGAGGAACCGTAGGATGTCGATTATTTTGCGGAACAAAGGTGCTTCCATGTCTGGTTTCTGGACGTACCTATGCAATTTCGGTATAGGACCTCATGTTTGATCTAATTTGATAAAGTATTCCTTCAACGTGGGTTTCCAGGAATGCACAATATGTTTAACCTCAAAATTCCACGAAATTACGTTCAACACCTTAAACATCGCACGATTTTTTGTTTTTGCTTCAACCAAATCAAGTAAGTACACCTATTTCGTATATTAAAAACAAAAACTCGTCAACTCTAATTAACGAACGTTTTTCGCAATAATAAAAGGAGATTTAGAGAACGTAATGCGTTGGGGAAAGCGAGACGAGCGCGATTCGATCCCGCTATCCTGCTGGTCGCCTTGACGGTGCGTGGGAAGTCCATTAAAATTCATGCGGAGGCGGCTATGTGAGAAGTCTCGTCTCCTATACTTTCCTATAACGCGGATGTGTTGCGTGTCTCCTCGGTCGAACCGATGTCTTTTCCTTTTACGGTCTCCAATTTCAGTTCGGCGTAAATCATTGCAAAGTATAATCTACTGCTCGCTGCTTCTTCGGCAGTGTATAGCTCAAACTAGGTAACGTAGTCAAGTGAAAATATTTTTCCTGCCCTCGCCGGGCGGTATTTTACAACATGTGTCACTTTATCAGGTAGACACGTACTAGAGTGGTGACAGGTCTATAACAAGAAAAATCGAACGAATATTGCATAGTAGTGTACCTAACATCGATTCTGTTGAAAATGTAAAACGTAGTTTTTGATCAATCGTCAGCAGACGCGACACACATCTTGCTGAAAACTCTTTTATATTCTAATCTTCACCCGGCGGTCTACTAACACGATATCATCAACTTTATTACTTTATCTGGCCGCTCCTCATCAAAGATGGAATTTCGGACACGCTTAAATTTATTGAACCACTATCTGATGGTAGCTATGGAAGCACCGACTCCTGTGGCTGTTAGTTCAGAGAACCAGTAGTTTAATAATAACAACGGGTGTTGCTAGTTTCATGATGAATCTAACGAACACGCAATGCTGTAGCGTCACATCCTTTATTTACCAACATACGAACTTTCACAATTTGCATACTAAATAAGGCTGGTCTTGTTATCTTACCAATTCTGCGAAGGTTACGCTGTAGATTGGATCGCTATACACTGAGGCAGTTGGTTTTTTTCTTTTTTACACTTCTTTTAAAGGATTGATTTGAATTATCAAGGCTTTACAAGCCTTTTAGAAATGAGAGGGAAATTAATAAATTATACTAAATACTAAATTGCGAATTCTAAGAATTTCCCTCCAATTTGTAAGCAAAAAAATCATAGTTCTACACAGTTAAAAAACTTAAAACTTTTTTGACTAATTTCATAGTCAGGAGAGGTTCACACTCTTTTTGGGTTGTTTTGTCTAGAACTATTTGAGTGAAAATTTGACAGGCGTTTATAGTCAAACATTGTCATTTGCTAAGGCGTTACTTTATCCAGACGATGTGTGCAATCGTAAAATATTTCTAGTCACAGTTTACTATTTGATCTAGGTGCAGTTACTAGCCGTTTAGCTAACTCAAAGCAAAATATTGTGTGATTTAACACTTTTATAAACAATCTATCTTTTTAATATGGTTACTACTTACCTTTCTATGGAAATTTCTTCAGATATAAATGTACACTGCCGTTCAGAGAAGTTCGGTCGGTTGGTAAAAAACATGAAAAGGTTACAGAAACAAACGAAACTAAAAACAAAATGCAATTTTATTGTATGTACAGGTAAAAAAGACAAAAATAAATAAATAAAAAGTTATTCTGGCCTAATATAACATACTGAACATTATATTTTTTTTTCATCGAAGAAACCTCCTTTGCTGTTAATTACCGCTTGAACTATTCTAGGCATTCTTTCGATAAGTTTTGTTAAAACGGATCGTGGAATATTAATCCATTCATATTGGAGAATATTCCGTAAATGTTCTTGTGAAGTTGGGCATATTTTTCGGATCCTCCTGTCCAGTTCATCCCACAACAACTCTGTAGGGTTCAAAGCTGGGCTTTGTGGGGGCCATGTCATTACTTTCAGGGTGTGTTGTTCTTCTTGCTCCTTTAAATAATTCTTACACACTAACGCAGTGTGTTTTGGGTCGTTGTCATGCATGAATGTAAAATTACGGCCTATTATACGCAAGCCTGATGACACTGCATGATTCTGGAGTATTGCAAAATAATTTTCCTTCCTCATTACACCCTGCACTCTGCATAAATCTCCCGTCCCAGCAAAGGAGAAACATTACCACACTAACACAGAACTACGCCCTTGCTTCACTGTAGGCACAATGCAGTTCGGGATCACTTTTCGGTTTTAGATCTTCGGACAGAAACTCGTCGATTTTGCCCAAAAACTTCAAACTTTGACTCGTCACTCCAAAGCACGTGTTTCCAATCATCTAACGACCAATCTAGATGAGAACGGGCCCACTGTAGCCGTTTTGCTCTGTTGCCCCGACGTAATAAGGGTTTTCGAATGGCAATGCGTCCATGAAGGTCCGCTTGTTGAAGTCGACGTTTTACCGTACTCGCCGAAACTTGTTCTTCACGGCCGCGATTGACTTCGGCTGCTATTTGTTAATTTTCTATTGCGTTTGTTTAATAATACAATTCTCAAATCTTCAGCTTTTGTTGTTTTCCTAGATGCTCCAGGACGAACACGATTTTCTATAGTTCCAGTTGTCCGATATTTATTTTTTCAGCAATTTGTCGCCCCGAATATACTTCTTCAAACGGCGTAATAATGCGTGAACGCTTTTCTACACTGGTAGGCTTGCCACGTGCCATTTTGAAGTAAATTTTCTTAAAACTTTCGCGCAAAAACTACAGATGCACACCAACACACGTTCAACAGTAAAATGAAGCAAATTTATATCTTTACGCCCGTGATAAATAAACAAGAATGATACTCCGGTATATTTCCTAAATGTATTGTTCGTTAATAATCCCCAAACGACCCGTTTCAAAAGATCGGTACTTCCGAGAAATTCTTGGAATGATAATAAAAGGGACTTCATTGTGGTTGTCGCAATATTTCTACTTTACATAATAATTTATGGCTTTAATCCCTTAGAAAAGAGTGTATGCTTAATATTTTTCTAATTTTATGTATTAATAATTGTATACGGTGTGATATAATAGATTTTTATTGTATGACCGAACTTCACTGAACGGCAGTGTAGAAATCCAGGTCAAAATTTACAATTTATCTAAATGTAGGGACATTTATTACACCGCATACTTACAAATTTTGTATGCATAAATCGAAACAATATAAGAAGGGCTCCTATAAGATATCTATATATTGGAAAAAATATCCACACTTTCAAAGTATGCCGAAAACATTCGTATAAGGCTAGTGCAGATAAAAAGAAAACTACAAATTTACAAATATATTTTTATTAACTTCTAAATCAGAAATAAATATTAAGTATGACACCACAATGGTTATTATACATCGTAATAGTTTGGATGCTCTTATACAGCTTCATTATAAATTCAGGACAGGGTTATTGCTAAGTAACAAAAATTTGATTACATAAGCAAGTGTAACTACTCATTTGTAGTACATGCTCGTAAAACCAATGGTTTGAGCAGAACTTTAATCATATCATAAATATAGGCCGGCCTTTTTCTTCTCAAATAATTCAGAAAATAAATAAATAATGATTTCTAAAGCAAATTACAAAACAAATTTATTTTACTGTATATACTTTATATTTAATTATAAAGTTTCGCTCTTAATTTCCTCATGCGTGTTGTTATTATCTATATTATAAAGCTCTGTCTGCACAAATGAATAAACTGCCTTAATTAATGTCGTACTCAGTATTTAAAACAAAATGCGTGTTGAATAGCAAATCTATTGCTGTAAAACTATCTTTTCCTACCCCTATTAAACTATTAACGGCACATCTATAGTACTTATAAATCGAGTCTTTGGAGATATTCACCGCTACAAGAAAAGGTTGACGTGTACTCCTTTTTTCAAAAACTTTTGCCAATGGAACGCTGTTCTAAAAACACGGAAAAGTTTATAATAGGAATGTACATAAACTTGCATTATTAAGTAATACCTTTTGGAAAAAAAAATGATTTTCTACATTAGCTGTTGTTGTTCTCTGGGCTTTATAACGACCGTATGCCGTAGGTGGTAACACAAGTACCAACGTGATAATTGTTGCAATATTCTTATTCCAAACTAAAACAAGAAATATATTTTACTATATATTAATATTACAGAATTTGATTGTTTATGTAGCCGCTACCATAATAATAGTTCGAACCGTTTCCAACCACATGCATATGTCAGAGCATATTGAAATTCAAACTATTGGCTGTATATTATATGTATTTCATTAATGTTTAATACAATTCCATATTAGTCCTATCAATTTAACTGGAATTTACCATCAGTGGATTCTAAACGGAGATCAAACGTCCTTTTTGTTACTGTTGTGTCGTAGATACTAAATATTTTTTCACGAAATCTGATAAAGTCTTGTGCGGTTAGTAATGAACCCACTTCCCGTGATGGAATTATAGAAAGCTTCCTGCAGATAAAACACCAACTAAGAAAAATTCACGCGTGCTAATCTGCAACTAAATAAGTAAACAATTTCTGTACTTTGTTTTGCTGCTTTTCATTTGAATAGTGAGTAACATGGTAAATAAACATTTCCTTTCAAATTGTTTCAAAAAATTAACGAAATCATTTAATTTGTTACTGCTCGTAGAACGTTCTCCATGCATATGAGTTTACAAACAGAATACATAAAACAAATGTATTAATAATAATATAATTTATAATTATAAATAATAATAATTATTATTTTTAAAAATTGTTAGCCTAAACAAAACCCTACTTAAAATAGAAATCTTTGCTAATCTAGAAGATTTTAAGATAATCATGTTATATCAATTATAGTAAGCCATAAATTACACGTTACGATTTTATGACTCATAAAGGTCGGCAAATCATATATGGCACAATAAGCAGACAGTATAAATTTAATTCCTTTTGAACTTTTTTGCGGGCAAAATCATAATTTCGTAATTATTAGCGAAAACATGATGCATTAGGATACATGCAGCTACCTGGAACTTGGAACGTTTAAGAGCACACAATACTCTTCGCTAATTTGTGCAAATAAGCAAATATATAAATATTCTACACATTCCTACAGCTTAGTAGGGATGCAGCTACGGAGGGAAGAATTTTGATTGGTTGGCGTATCATAAAACTTTAAATATCTAGAAAAATAGTAAATCACCATTTCCGAACACTGCGTTAATACTGAAAAATAGTCACTTCTGTTTTACTAATGACATACAGTCAACTTTTCTAACAATATTGCAAAAATCAACACGAAAATATTTGACTAGCGTACATTTGATGCCAACACCAATAATATTTCCAACAGTGTACTATTAATACCTTTTAGTTAACAGTTAATACAATTCAAGTGGTAGTAGTACTCTTCACTATTACCACTATCCTAAAGAAAATCCTAAAGAAAGCTCCACAATGTTAATAGGAGTTTTTTTCCGAAGCAATAATTATGTAATGAATAATAACATCCAATTATTCCTGTTTTGATTACAGTATTTGGTAAATTAGGAACCAAATTAGACTCGCATAAATAGAAAATACCAGCTTTTCATCTAGAAAGAAATTATGCCAGTTAACAAAAGATCAAAGTCTGACAGTTAAATCGTAATAAATAAGGTACACGGAAACGGAAAAGCTTTCGTACGTGAAAAGGCTATTAACTTGGACTGCGTTTGCTTAATAAATACCTACAAATGTCATGCTAATGATTACAGAGGCGCAGAGAGCCTTGTAGATTTCTTTATCATTTAATGGATGTTGTGCGGAGAAATCGATAATTACGTGGCATATCCCACTTTAATGCAAGAATAGGCATAATTTATCCTTCTTATACGTTTGTGTTACAAATTAATCCTGCTTTACAACAGTAGAAGTATTCCATTGCTGCTCTATCCTGCTCATGTTCAAAAAAATATCTTATAAATAATACGGCCTGACACGCAATTCTCCCACCATCTAATTTAGCGTATCCATTTACTGCAGCACGTTGCTCAGTGACCTTTTTTAGGGAGAGTATAATTAGGTGCCCGAAAAGAAAATTGCCTACTTCTGGAAAGTTATAGTGTCATTTTTCAAGGAAAATGTCTTTTGTGGAATAACTATATTTTCGTCGCCGTAATGCGGCCAATTGGGGTGAATTTATTTTTTTTATGAGAAAGGTGTATACATCCTAAGATCCTAAGCTTTAGCGTTTCATTAACTTTGAATGCTGAATTGTTACATCGAATGTAGTACCCGTAATGTCTTAGTTGGATTCAAAATACAGTGGTAAGGTGGCAATGGTACTTAATGTCATGTACTCATATTAGCAGCTACTTCTTCAAAGGCAATGCTTTCTTCTTTTAACCATTGTGCAATGCGATCTTCGGGGTCGTTATGTGACCCTAGATGAAACAATGATGCATCACTGAATACCAAAGGTGAGCTGGTAAAGTGAGTTTTATTCGGCGAACGTGCACCATAGAAGATGAAGTCAATTCCATCGGGTAGAAGAGATATGGTGATGATTTTTTCGGTTCACAAGGCATAATCTTAATTGGTCAATTGAAGAAGGGAAGTACAGTACAGAATACTACTATGTTGAAGTAAAAAATTCTCTACAATCATGATGGTTGATGACGCCCCAGCCCGCTGGTCGACAAGAGCATCAGCACACCATTCTCATTGTAAGTGTTTGGAGTTCATATCTACGCCAAAAATATATTTTGGACGACTGTAAATAACATTCTGGGTCAAACGAATGTACATCCATAAACCCACAAAATGCAATTTACACCAAACAGTTTTAATCAGTATCATATAGAGAAACCGCAATTTTGCGAATAAATTTATATGGTTCAAGTACCTCAAAACATCCAGCTACTTCAAAATATGTCAAACCAACACTTTGGACGATGGTATCTGCACACGAAAGGAAGAGAAGAAGGCGACGGATCGTTATCTCTAAACATTTTCATTCCTCATTTTAATTGAACTTAATTACCGTAGCGTGTTTTGATTCGACAAAAAAAAAGAGCATTGTAGGAAAAAGTGTTAAGCAGTATTCGTACTTTCAAGTTATCGTGGTATGCATAAAAAGCTATAACCGAAAAAAAAAAGACGAAAACAACGCGAAATTATTACGCAGGGAATGGCCTGTACAAAATGTAGCATTTTGCAATTTCTGTTTTAAATATACACTCATCTACTTGATCAATATATGTATTTGCATACAGTTTACATGTACAGGTTGTCTACATAGCTCTTTGTAAGTTGCGTAGAAATTATACCTTGTAAAGAAGTGTTAATTATCTTTGAGGGAATAAAAGGACATTATTGTTTACACGTTAACTGATAAATACATTTAATGCGGATAAGGAATATTTGTGGGTCTGAGCCTTCAACGTGGCTAAAATTTCCGAAATTTTACGTTTAAAACGTAAGAAATTGATCGAATCTTGTCCATCCATTAGACTCCGAGAATATGAAACCCAACCTGTAATCGAGCTTCAAAAAAATTCATAAGCTCATTCGTTCCAAAAATATTGAACAGAAAACTAAGTTAATCACAACAAAAAAAAATATTTACGATGATCAATACTTGTAATTATCGACAAGAACAGGCACGTATGTACGCGGAATATGAAATTAACATAAACAATGAGGCGAGGGGAATGCAATGAAATGGGAAAATCAAACAGGGCTTAACGGCGAGGTTGACAGCATATTTGATAACACTGAAATATGTATTTGCAAACGTTAGATCGCGTGAACCAATTTCGATGTACCGTATAAAGTACTGATTAGCATGCAGCACAAGGTAATGAGAAAACACGTGACCTTGGAATGACTTTCGGCATGGATTTCAATCCATGTGTCAAATATAACGTAGCACTACCAAGTAGAAAGGAAATATATTGTGTTGCGGATATGCATCGAGGGTATTAGAAGACGAACGGGGAATTATAACACTTTAATACTGCAATAAAAATGTGTTTTAAAACAACAATAAACGCTGTTCAAATAAAACACAAATGTTGGACCAATATCGGCACTATATCGGCAACATATTGGCTGTATATTCTTGGTTATTGGTTAATATAGAAAAATTTATAAATCAGGCGCAACATTGTTACTTAATATTAGGGCTGCCTATTGATGAACTATATTCCTTAAAATAAACATAATTAAATAATTAAAGACGATAGGCAATATGCTAGGTTCAAATTTTCCTTTCTTTGGTTCTAGTTGAATCTGACAGCTTTAGTTTATATGTTCTTCAAACGAACAGTGCCACTCGTCCCATTAATTTAATTAATAAACTTTAAATAATTTTTAACCTTGTAAGAAATCAAATTAACTACCTGCTTCAGTATATTTTTCATTGTCGATAAAAAGAAAAAAACATGACGTGATGCATGATATCTGCTGCAAAGTCTTTTAGTCCTTTACTAACAATAAGTTTTTTTCATAAATGACGTGACAAATTTATATTACCTTTACGGTGAAATACTTTATAAGATACAAAGAATCTCACTTCTATGGCAAACCCGAGAATTCGGATCGAATACGCACGTAGATCCGAGTATTTACAATGAAAATGTTTTTACTTAGAAAATCCCCACGTACCGGAGCGTCCTTTGGGGAAATATCTTCTACCGTTTGCATGAATACCTCCGAAATTCAGATATTGAAAATCGGCCGACGTGAATAGCAACACTAACGAATTGATTGATTTGGGGGAAATCGTGATAATCTGCAAGATTACCGAAGATTTAAATTGAAGAAATTGATTGGAACTACCGCAAGGTTACCAAAAATCAAATGCAACGTTTTCAATTATGTCTGCGCTAAATATGTAAAGCATGTTCTTTTATATTATATTATAATTGCATGACTTATAGTCTTCATTGAACTCTCTTGGGTCATTTTTAAGTACACATCGGTAATTTTCCAATGTAGGAAGCTCCCAGATTTTCCTCGAAGGACTTATTATATATAATGAACAAATAAATTGATTTGTTAAGTTAACCGTACTTATGCACTCATATTAATTGTCCCATATAGTACCATGAATGAGCATATGTACTATCGAAGTAGTAGGTAGCGACTCACATCTGCTGAACGGCGCAATGGACTTACGTACCGAAGCGTGAATATTCAAACTTGGCCTGGATAACTATAACAACTGGAGTAATCACTTGGTATATACGGAATAATATAGTTCGAAAGTTCGTGCCCCACTTTCTTTGTTTATTGTCTGTACCTCTGTATTTGCAATACTCCTCCGCATTTACCAGCTTTTTTTAACTATATTGAATGCGACTGAATAATGCGATTTTATTTTTAATACATTCAATACAATTTTGTTTAGTAACCTTTGCGAAACTAGCAATTGATAGAATAATAACCATTCAAATAATATGATAGGCTTCCACGGTCAGAGATGATTAGTTCCGGGTTTGGACCGTGTTATGGTAGGTAATTAGCTACTTATTCTCACCGTTATACGCAGGTATACTAGGCAAAATAAGTTATGTCTCCCCCTGGCGGCCACCGAATTTCTAAATCCGAAGGTAAATAGGAAGACATTAATTATTTTGCCCACTGTACATATCTCGTAATTGGCTATAAAAAAAAAGTTTGCATATATGTGACAAAACAAATAAAGTGGTTATACACGACTAAGAATACCTTTTACCGTTTTATCGGAATTTTGAGCATTGAAGCGAACATGTACCTATAACGCGTACCTTTTGTTTAGACTAACACTACCTATACGCAGCTAGCCATAACACACTAAATGTCTTTGTGTAGTGTTCCCAGGGCCGCGCAGCTTGGCAGGAAAGAGAAAGAGGTAGACGCGGCTCTCTCTCAGATGAAGCGAGACAGCACCGCCTGAGGCAAACCGATGCACACCACCGATGGATGAAAAGGAACAGAGTAAGAGAAAAAGCGCGCTTGTTGTTTCCTCGCCTCGCAAAACGCCAAAACGAACTTGGCTCCTCTGAGAAAATATAAATACTATGCTACTATGTGTCGTCTTTTCTTTTTCGCCTTTTGTTTTCTCCACTTGTACGTGGATAGTTCGTGCGGTATTGAACTGGAGCTCCAATAAGCTTTTTTCGAGTGACCGTAATACATTAAAAGAGAGAGAAATTCGTTTAATTTTAATTTACTTATAAGTTGTTCCGAAGATGAAGTTAAAGCATATCAAAGCATGTACTAGATGTAATCAAAATTCTTTAATAATAATAATTTCATAATTTTAATATGTATGTACACAGACACAGTATTCGTTTTGCTTCACATTTTTAATGCAAAATAAATGACCTTTTGCAAATTAAAATTATTTTAACCTTATTGAAAGAATAAACTGAGATAATTGAACATTGTTTATCATCCTGTTCGTCCATTTCAGCACTGGCCAACCTTCTAACGTTCTCTTATACGATTCAACATTAGCGTCCGTCGGAACATACGCGGGTGCTAGATCCTATTGTTGAATGCATTTCAAATTGTAGGTGGTCTAAATTAATACTAAACAACAAAGGTATATACCCCAAATGTTAAGTTTAAAATTCTCCCTAACAATAGTACCTTATGAATTTCTCATTTGCCGAAATAGCAAGAAGCTTCGGCAGAATAAAGGGGAGCAGGTAGAGTGTACAAACATGGAGGGTAACTTTCGTCATCCTTATTTTCAATTTCTAGGGCCTCTAACATCGTACGTTTTGCAGATGGACGCGCTTCTTGTACGCGATTATCGATATCGTTGGTTTCCGACTCTTTCAGAACATTAGGATCAATAACAAATTTAATTTTTCTTTTTCTAGTTCTCAATCAAAGACCCGAAGAAGAAGAAATACGGAATATTTCATGAGGATGGATGGCAATTAATAGTCGATAAGTTGATCATTGATTTCTCTCGAGAAATAACCTAGTTTTTGATTCTTCGGGTTCGATGGCGTCTTAATACGATTCGTAGCTAGCTTTGTAGACGCTGCTGCCGTAAATAATCTGCCAACTTAATGCTTCTCTTTTGTAGCTTCCTATCAAATTAATAAACTGTACTGTCAATTTATATATACCTCTTTAACCGACACTTTACACTGTGTTAAATTGAACGGATTCTTGTTCCCCAATTTCTGGCCAGTTTCTTAAACACATCTCTATAATGATCTGCCAGATGCCACCGAAAACAGTGGTGGCGACATTCCAAGCAGTGTTGTCGGAGTTAAGTTCGGCCGCTTGTATTGGTAAATTCTAATGCATTAATAAGCTGCTAGGAACTGGTTGTGTCTTCGGAAACCTATGTTGCAATTTTACAGAAGACTTCAATGTATCATTTTATATTAATATTTAATCTCAGGTCAAGTTCTACATTTATTGCATTTATTTAAAATTGTTTTATTTTGCAAAAGGTCAAACAGTGCGATGTTTTTTTGTATATACCTTATATCTGTCGTCTAATGTTTCGATTCCTTTTAACAGATCCACGATACCACATATGGTGGAAGCACAGACGACGAAGAGATGTTCAACGTTTACCATCAAAGCGCGGCAGCCAACGCCCTCTTGTACGTCGGTCTGGGCACGATAGCGATCGGTAGCGTCATCTTCTTCGTGGGCACCGGCGACAAAGGCTTCAAAACCCTCGAACTCCGACTGATAGGGCCTACGCTGATAGCATGCGGCCTACTATGTTGCCTCATTAGAGTACTCCTGTGCGCTTGCCCATCCAAATGCGTCCGCGGTCGTAAGAAAACCCGCCTCAAAAACTCTTGTCCGCACAACAACTCCAGATATCCGCTTTCCAGAAAACGCGACCGGAGAAAAGATTTCGTCCCCGTAGAACAAGCGTCCCTGATGCGCCACAATAGCAATCACAAGAAGGTTTCGATCGCGGCAGCCAACAATAATAACGCAATACCGAGTACGAGCACGATGAATTTCCAAGAGCCGGCCATCTACGTCGAAGAGGAACCACCTCGCAATCAGGGATCGCCTTCGAGACCACAAATTCCTCTAATAAGCGTTCCAGATTTCGCCGATTTCAATTCGGAAGAGGCGAAACGCATGTCGAGAGAGAACTCCATCATAGAGTTGCAGAATTTAGAGATCGCCTACGATCTGCAGAGTATCTCCAGCTGCGATAGCGATACGGTTATCGAAGTGGAGACCGCGACGATTACCAAAGCGGCACCGCATTCGCGACTCGTAAAATCGCGCGAACAACGTTGCGGCGTTGGTGTCGGTCGGACCATCTCGTCTAGCGAACACGTAGAAACATGTTTGAGTGTTGTTATCGAAAAACGAGATCTCGGCGACGATACTAGTATCGAGAGTGGTGATAATGACGGTGCAATGAATAACATTAGTAACATTAAGGGAGGCGATGATGTCAGGGTGAACGAAATTTGTGATTATAACTTGATGACGGTGAAGAGTAATAAGGACGGTGCTGGGAACGATTTTGAAAGACAGAGGAATAATAGTGAAATCGTACTGAGTCCTCTTCAATTGGGACAATAATTACCTTAATGATAAAAAAAATTCCATTCTTTTACGGTTGATAGTTCAGTCACTTTTCCGTTCATTAAATATTTATTTCCTCCAAACTTGAGCTAATAACCAGGGTTCGGCATCACGGTATGAATTAATCATGACAACCTATTGTATACTTGATTTTTGTTAACAGGTTTGGGGTGTCGCTGAATTACTTTCTTAGACAAACAAAATATTTGGTTGAAATTTTTTTTATTTTTAAATTAAATTGTATAATAGAATATAAATACTTTATGGTAAAAATAAGAATAGCCCGGGGTCCGACTCTGTAAAAAATTACGTAATTCCTACCGTTGTGCCGAACATCACAATAATGAAATAAAATGAACATATCTCTCTGTTATCTTTGCGATTAACATTGAAGATCCGCTTATGCCAAAGCTTTCCCAGAAATAAATTTAATTAAGCAGTACGACATTATTTGCCTCTCATCAATTATAGCTTTCTCATGTATTCGATACTTTGCACAATGAATAACATAGAGTGTCCAAGAAACTCCATACTTTTTTTTTTGGTTTATCTTGCATGGTCTATTCTCAAGGTAACATTAAATCGCACGGTGCAATAAAAGAAGCTACATATTAGCTATTTAGAATATCTGAAAGAGAAAGTAGCCCCAGAAAAGACAAATATTTATTTCATACTCTCTCAGGAAATTTAGGAAATTCATCCGAGCATGCTCAAGTTTATTAAATTATTCTACCACTTTACATTTAATTTAATGATTCAAGTAGAAAATATTAAATATGAAATGTGAAAATAAGATGATTTTGCTGTCAAAATATAAAAGAAAGAAGAAATTAATTCAAGGAATTCTTAATAATATTTTTTCTAATTTACTACGCTAGTCATGCTAGTTTACAAGCTTTATTCTAATTCGATTTTGCAAATTTATAGTAAATATTATAAGGAGATTGCCCATAGAATTATGCTGTATAAATATATTTTATATTGGTCATATCCTGGCTGAATAACCTGAGACAGTGATACAAGAGTAGTTCAGTTCAATTATTTAGAGATGCAACATCGAAAGTGAAAATTGCCATAATGATAGCCAATCTTCTTAAAGGAGACGACGAGATGAAGAAGAAGATGTGATGGACCATCTGATATATAAATACTCAAGAATTCTCCTGTTAAATAAACTATTATGTAGCAACCTACTTTCTCAGTATCCAAAAATTATTTAGCAGCGAGCTTCTAACAAGAAATCTATTTTTAGTGGTTTTTTTTTAAATTAAATATCTTTATTCTGTTAGTCTTAGTTCTAATTTAAAATCTCAGCTTCATATATTGCAGCAGAACTTCTTCCGTATAGAATAAGGTGAAAGTCGTTGCTCTACTTGCCTTGTTGTATATGTTTTTAGGTTAAGATTAATAACATAGCAGAGGTAATAAATTACAATAACAAAGTAAAGAATTCAGCTTTTTTTACCAAAGTAATGTATCCTGTTTTTAAATAAATAAAATTGAAAACATTTTTTGCGAACAAAATGAACCGCTTCATTTGAGTAGTTTTACTAAACATGTTATTAACGCACTTGGTTAAAAAATCGTTGATTTTGGGCAATATATAGGCGTTTAATGTAATTGCTTTAAACTGGACTATCAACCATACTGTAGTACCTAAACGGAATTTAAAATTTTAGATTTTAGGAATAATACCAATTGTTCTACTGTTGTTATTTTATATTAACGCGTAAAACGAACCACCAAAAAAAAAAAAGATAATTCCTCATCAACGCTGCTAACCGTCATCATTTAATTTCGTAAATGTAATAGCTTTAAAGCGAAAAACTTGTTTTGTATGCGTATCGATTTTTCAACGGGGGGATATATTTACAGTTTGTTTAATATGACACTGACGCCGTACAACTGCGAAATAAAAATCTCCAAACACGCGAAATGCTTTGTTCGAAAAGGGTAAGAACTTATTCTGCCCCGGCCTTATTTATAAAGACGCTACGTCAACATTAATTAGAAAACTTTAATGTAGACGTTTTATGATTAAATGAAATTGATAATTATTCCGTTTAGTTTCGGTAAAAATGCGAATCTCACGTAATATAGAAAAAATCTTTTAACATGCAAGCATGGATAATTGTTATGACATTTAAAGACGCTAGCTTTATAGTGACATAAAGTATAGCGTTATTATGTTATTCCGGCGACGGCGCGTATTTTACAGAAAATGTCGCGGAAAGAGATGTATAACAATTTTAATGTTAATGGAACGCATGAAAGAACAGGCAATATATTTTATTCTCTGTAACAAATACAATTTGCCATATTTTGCTTGAATGTAATTTGGCTGACATTAGAAAAGATGACGAATATATGACCTCTATTTGAAGGAATGATCTATTTCAAATGTTCACAAACCATAAACAAAATTTTCAATAAACAACAAATACCAAATTAATAGAGCCAAATACAACAAACAAACAAATTCATTATTTTGCAAGTCTGTAATTACGACACATAATCTTCTTTTAGCTTGATACACGTCGCCCAACAATATTCCAACTTTTTTAAACCACTCAAAAAGTAAAATTTCCCCTGTCTGCGAAATAGCTCTCTGTTTCAGTAATGATCTTTCCACTTGACGAGAATTTCCTCCCAGCCTCTTTTGTATATATAGGAACATAAGTTGCAAGGGACCGAATCCAGATAATAACGTGGATACGCTACCAATTCGTAGCGCAAATTGAGTTGCAACGGTAGACGAATATGGGCGGGTACTTTCCCATGGTGAAAGAGCTCATTTCCTCGAGCAAATCAATTTTTCGTGAAATCTTGCCAATAATGCAAAAGCAATACTTTGCGAGTCCCAAAAAAACAGCGACCGATCGTTTTTGCGTTCTTCAGAGTTGTTCCTTCGAGTCTGGCGTGCAGAGAAGAATCCAAGTTTGCATTGCATGCTGATAAATGTGCAAACATCGTTGTGAAGAGGTCGCTCGATTCCGGTTCCGTCTTACAGTGAGCAAACGTGGCAACCACCGTACTTAATGCTCTCTCATGCCTCTGAGATGTTGTTGAGGTTTACCACCTCAACAATACCTCTAACCTTCATTCTGCGATCGGCTAATCCGGGGTCATGGATTTTGTTGATCATTTTCTCAGTAGTTACTTTAATAGGCCGTCCCGAGCAAAGAGTTTCACTTGATCGACCACACCGAAACTCCGTAAACCATTTTGGAACCATAAATTGTGGAGGAACAGAGTCCCCGTGATACTTTTTTCAACTTTCACCACCAACGTTCACCTGCTTACATTCTATGTCTCGATCGGCAATCGAAATCAAAGAAAAAAACTAAGATTTCTCGGATACAAAAAAATAAATAAAACGGTAACATTGTATTTTAATGCTAAACTGCTTTTAAAATTTAAAAATTTAACATAGAATGTCACTTATTTTCTATTCTATTTAGTCCAGATGGAATTATCCTCCTTGTTCAACTACCGGTCCATCCAGTTGAAACAAGTTCCTCATCATTTATTATACTTGATTCAACACTTTCCACCTTATTTATTAACAAATTATCAACTATATAAAACGCTGTTTTAAATTTCTAGAATAAATTTATTGCCAATTTTATTTCAACCAATGAAATTTATGCAATTATTAAACAACTGTGTTATGTCCCTTTGTTGTGCAGGTACGCTACATAGCCACGGTTCTAATTATGGAAAACAATCACTAAATATTGGATGTTGTTTGTAGTTATTTTCACAGATAATGTGATACGATACTTTCCATTGTGTTCCAAATGTATCACGAAATTAGTGATTAATTAGTGCAAAATTTACCACAAGATATTAAATTAATTTGATGGAAGCAACGTCTCTCTTTAATTTAATTGACTTAATACATGCATCAGACGAAATTATTCGATACCTTGTCATTAAATCTAAATAACAAGAATACGAATTTGGTTCATCATAATTTTATGTTAATCTTAGAAAAGTGATTATCTTCCATGGTTAAATCAATCCTTGGACTCTGTTAACGCCAAGCAATGCAACGCCTTAATTTCGCATTAATTTTTGGTTAATAAACGAATATTACAAATAACACGGTAGAACAGTTCTGCAAAATATGGTGAACAATTCAGATATCTGAAAAACAAGTGAAAGTCGATAATTTTTACGTTGCGTCTTTACGTTACGTTACACTAACGTGAACTCGTGTTAAGTAAGTAATATTTGCTATATATTGACCTAGTGTGCCTAGTTATTTATTCTCTAAAATACTTTTACATGATAAAGCAAGACGAAACCGGAAACCCAAGCACGGAAAAAATGAAAAAAAAAAGACGTCTACTATGATGAATGATTGTTTTAGCTTAATTTGATTTTTTTTTCTTTTCTTGGTTTTAACGTAATGCGTTTACTACGAGAACTGTACGATAATTATTGTAATCAATCAAACTATTTAAGCTGTATTATGGCTTGCGCAAGAGGAAGTCAAAACGAGAACACCATTCTATTAGATATTTAAAATTATGGCAAATGCGATTCATCAATCACTTGCAGATGTACGTTTTCCGTTTTTGTACTAGTGATTAATTTATCGTTTATACATATTTCAGATGCGCAAGCTTCGACTTGTTAACAAATCAAATCGAAAATTTATATAATTCTTTGTGAATATTAGCAATATTATCAGGCCTAAATAATTTTAAGGATTTAATTTTACTTGTATAAATATCATCATGAGAATTAGATACATACATAAATTAATTTGTTTAATTTAAGCTTATCGAGGCTTACATTTACATCAACCGTATTCGTAGCAAAATAATATATAAGATATACAAGTAGAATCAAATTCTTTCATCGATTTCTTTCGCATTACCAGTAAGTTTACAAGACTTGCCGTCGATGGTCGTTCCTGTTTCTATTTTTTAAGAATTGTTTTTCCACTTTCCTTGTCTGAATCGGTATATCTTGTAAACATATCGGTTATAAGAATATACATTAAATACAAAAAAAAAAAATAATACACCTACATCAAGAAAAGATTATTATTATGATTATTATTAGATCATTTTTTAGATGCCTTAGCAATTAAATTATTATATAAAGACAAGTCTTCACATGGTTATATAATACTGAAAAAAAATCGTTAGCATTTAAAAACATTTCAAATAAAGTGTATGTCAAAATAATACGAGTCTTATTGCATGGAAATTGAATAATTCCAATACCTTGTACCCAAACATCCTTTCTTTCAACTTATCGCAACAAGCCCATTAGCCTCCTGTCGGCTCTGTCGAAAATTACTGAGGCAGTAATCCTCAACAGGTTGAAATTAGATATAGAAGATATCGGAATAATCTTCGACATATCAATTGGATCCGGACAGGGATTGTTGCCATATTTTCAGCCTCTGCGGGTGACGAATGATCATACTGAATTTAGTCGACTGGTTGTCTTTTTTGATATTAAAAGGATATTTTGCTCAGTCTGGTTTGACGAGTTAGTGTATAAGCTTCTTCGCTCGGGTACTGATCATCTTTTGGTCAAAATTATCGGTTCATACCTTTCGGATCCTAGCTTTACGGTTAGAGTGAGCGATCTCTTAAGGCCGGCGTTCCTCAGCGGCCATTACTGACCACAGGATTATTCAATATCTATACGTCTGATATCTCTACGACTCGTGCAATCAGATCCGCGACCTATCCCAGCTACACCTTCTTTATACAATCCACCAAAATGAGAAATACGAAACATCCAGGGGGGTATTGATAAGGGGGGTCCGAAAAAATAAAAAAATATGCAGGCTCTTAAAGAATTTAGGTAAGTATAATGCTAGTTTTACCGGTATCGGATAGATCCCCATATAAAAAAATATGTTACAAAGAGAAAGATATTGATGCACTGTATTGCAATGAATCACAATGTCTTTAGCATCACTATTAAGTTGTTTTCAATAACTTTGAATTTTGGCAATAATGCAGAATCATGGATAAAAGTAAAAACAAAAAATAATAACTCACCCTTGGTTTTAGGAAAATATTTAATTTACTTATAATAATAATAATACAGATTTAAAAAACAACATTTAATCTATACCGAAGACATCGCCGCCTTTCCTGAAATCGGCGTTGGCAAATATTTTTTTATCTTTTTGTAGAATGGCACACACTATAGAGCCCCTATATCTGTATCTCGTGGTATTATGTCCAAGTTTCTGTAGACCTTCGATAATATGCTGCAAATTGTAAAACAATTTAATAATAAACAATATTACAATTTCACAAATATGAAACTGAATGAACTGCGTTTGTATAGTTAACAATAATCTATAGATCGGTACACCGTCAACTATATCACAGGCAAAAGACGATTAGAAATAAATCAAAGTGAAACAAAAATAAAAGCGGGATCCAAAAAGCAGGAAACCATAAATATTAGATTAGAAATTAGATGTAGAGCTTGAACAGGTTAAACAATTTAAGAACCCAAGCGTAACGGTAACAGATTACGGAAAGGTCGCTATTTGCCTTCCAGCTTGCATTACTATCCTTCAAAACAACGAGCCAGGTTTATTCTCTGGTGACATATAATGCCAAGAGATACACGTGTCTGCTGTCTAAAAACCGGCAACAAAGCGGATGCAGCTCCCCAACCAACTCCCGAGCAGTTCTTGGACTGCTGAACTAGAGACGGTACAGCACCTGAGTGGTTTGGGTAGCTGCACATCTAAACTTAAGAAACTCCAACTCAACAGTGACAATTAGCCGAAATACGGGTATCGATTAAAATGGTGATCATCATCATCTTTCAATAACAAAAGCTTGCTCATATTCAATACGAAAGCAAAATGGAAGGCCAAAATTGAAAAACTATTACAAGAAAGCTACTAAAGAACTCCCGTGCACATCATTAATCAAAGCTAATGTAGCTTTATTGAATGTCTGACAGTGTTAATATTGCATAGCTTTTCCGCTCGTTTAGAAAGATACTTTACCTCCAACGTGCCATATTCGTATTGAACTTCCATAGGATAAAGCTGATGATGAAATCGTGGCGCATCAACCGCCTCCTTAATATTCTGGTCACACCACAATATTCGCATTATCACCTGGGCGACAGCCGTCGTTATCTTGGTCCCTCCGGAAGCACCAATCACTAGTCTCACGTCACCATCTTTATTAGTGATAATGGTAGGGCTCATGGAAGAAAGAGGTCTTTTCCTCGGCTCCATTTTATTGCTTGGAGAATAAGGAATGCCGAAATAATTATCGAAGCCGGTGAACGAGAAATCATCCATTCCACTGTTAAGAACGATGCCGGTGCGTTTTGATGTTAATCCAGCGCCGAAACTAGAAAAATAATATATCAAATCACTCTTCCTACATGGAATCTAAGCCAAAAAATTAACTTTATTAGCAGACCCGATTATAACGGGCTTAAATCTGTAAATCAAATACTCACTATAAATTTATTGTACTTGTTGCTGCAACTGCATCCCCGTTTTCCGCTAAAATTGAGACATGCGCCGTGCCATGGTCGTCTTTAGTAACAAAGACACCGCCATAAGTCTTGGGATCTTTACTAGTACCATTTTCGTTGATTTGCGATCTAATGTTGTCTGCAAATTCCGAAGAACTCATATTGCTTATAACCTACAAAAATAAAACAAGGGTTATTTGTATGCTTAGTAGGTTAGGTTTATGGTTTTTAATCTGTACAGATTTATCAAAATCACCACAGCAAAAGAACATCTTACGACTTTCAAAATATCAAAATAATTCATTGAATAGCATCAAGTGGCAGCCGGAAGGCTACTTTTGGCGATTTAAAAATGCTCGTGAATAAAAGCTCCTAAAAATGGTTTATTCTTCTTATTAATTTTACAAACATATGTCATACCAGCTTAACACAATATTACGTTCCCATTAGGAACTCAGAACCACGGAAACACAAGGTTCTTTTAAGCCAAATCCGGCGTGTAATGTGGATTGCGTACCCTAGAATGATCTTTCAAGTTTGTTCAATATAAAATGATCTGTATTTTTGCAATTAATAGTATTTATAATAACAATTAGGTACCAGAAAAGCTTTTTTAATAAACTATAATAATCTAGGGTCACTCAAAGTTATACCAAAAAGCAAACTTTATGCTTTCTTTAGAAACAACAGGAGGACCAACATCTACTAGCAATTTAGGAATTACCTGTTGTACATTAGTTAAGAAGTCCATATCTCCAAGCTCGGATCTCAAAGCATAAGCGTGTTTAAATGCCTCGATGGCCCGATGATACGTTTGTACTATATTTTTCTGATCTAAGCTGTCAGGATTAAATTTATACCCGTCTAAAATGTTTAAGATTAAAGCTAGCAATAAGCCGCAACCTGGCATTGGCATAGAGTAGAAATGGTCGCCATTTCTAAATTGTGTTTCAGCTGGCTCCAGCCACTGCGCCCTAGGAAGCAAAAACAGACAAAATACATCATTTTACTTTTCCTTTGGTATGCTTACGTGTAATTTCTCATATCTTCTTCCGTTATAATGCCACCCATCTCCTGTATATCTTCAACGAAAATTTTTGATAAGGATCCGTTATACAAAGCTTCTCCTCCTTCTTCGGCAATAATCTTCAACGTTTCGCACAGTTTTCCCGGTCTCACCAATGCCCCAATTGGCTTGAATTTGTCTTCGTTGTTGATAAACCAGGTTCTATAATTATAGTAATGTCAGAATGTTTGTTTAACAGGAGAGTCCTCGAACTATTTACTTCAAATGCGTGTCTTTCTTTATACTTGTTTCATCCACCACTAGGGAATCATGTTGCGCCAACGTGATATTGTAACCTTTCTGGCACAGATCTATAGACGGCTGGACCAGATCTCGCCATGGCAATTTCCCGAATCGTTTATGAGCTGCCCAGTAGCCTTTCAATTCTCCAGGCACACCAACAGCTAGAGGCCCTGGAAAACCGGAAATGTATTACAAAGCGAATACCCTAAAAAGATCCATACCTTTCTTACACTTCTTCGGATCGCCTTTGTACATATCGGCTGTCGCTTTTAACGGTGCAAACTCTCTCGCATTCAAGGTATAGGCTTTCTTCTCTTCTCGAATGTAGATCGTCATGAAGAATCCACCGCCGAGGCCCATACTTTGCATATTAATGATGCCATTGCAGAAAAGCGTAGCGATCGCAGCGTCGACGGCCGATCCATTTTTCTCAAATATCTCTCTAAAATAAGAAAAGGAGACAAGGATTACATGGAGAGGAAACTTTGCAATTTTAAGCTAATGTGATAATTGTAGATTTTCCTATTCACGCTCCAAAGCCGGTAGCAATTAATTTAATTTTTTTTTTATTAATTTTAAATTTAAAAAAACATCAACGGGATAAAATGCTTTCGTTTTAACTCGCCTAATGCCAAGAGCGTAATTGAACGTACAATAGTAGCACCTTCTATTTTTCTATTTAGATAAGAAATTTGTAATTTTTTGTTTTAAATAAGGGCACTGCGTGATAATTGGGGTTTCATTCGGGTTCGATATTAACTTCCAAAGGTTTATATTCTAAGGTTTGCATATATGCGTTGTTACTTGGGTTTGTAGTCCTGATAAGGCTGACACAGAAACAAAAGAACATTAAACTCTAACTTGTGATAAAGACGTGTACAATGGAACAATAACAGTAATTTTTTTATACATATGTTTATTCATATACATTGAAGTATTAAACACTTTTATTTGTACCTGGGAATTAATTATTTTGTTTATTATTAAAACAAAAGAAGGATTTTTTTAAGGAAAATATTAGAATAGCGATGCGCTTGATCAAATCAATACCATTTTTTGCACGTTTTTCTTTTTTTTTTTCTGAGGAAATCGATTTCCTCTCTCAATTTTGCTTGCTTCCCCTACCCTAGAAAAAATCTGTAGTTCAATCTTTTTCGTTATTGACCTTCTACGCGTTTATACATTTTTGAATATTTGAAACGGACGTGTTCAAACTAGCTCTAAGACTTTACAAAGTTGCGTGTATTCAACCTTGGAAAGAACCAGTTAATAAACGTTGTTGGTTTTGTTGTGGTAACTAATCGAATGACCTGGCGATATTTATTTATTTATTCTTTATATACAAACATAATAAAAACGACAAGGATGGTTTGTAGATATAATCGTTTATTCGTAAACGTCATTTAATAATATATTTTATATAAATATATAGGTTTAACTAAGAATTTCAATAAATCGAAATAATTAGTAGAGAATAAGGTGCGTCTTATCTCATCGTACAACCTTTGCAACAAATGCAAAGAGAATACATTATAAAGCGATATACGTGTCTACGAGTTCCATTGACGACTACCTTGAGATATTTACGTTGAACAACAAGGTAGACGAGATGTTATCGTTGTCTTCGTGATATATGCAGCTCTCTCGTATGTATTGTATGTTTTTACTACTACGTTATATTAATTTTAAAAATCACAGAAATAACCTCTACCCTAGCGAGAATCGTCTATAAAATTCATCACAATTTGGCTTTCGTCGGGGAGCACCGGCGACGGTCCCTAGTTCTTCGTCCTGACTTCCAACTTCCTATTCATTTCGGTGTTCATTAGTTTCGTTACGATCTTCCTAGAATGGCCGCTGGGATCGAATTGGTTCGTATGCTCGGCTACCTCCTTTTTCGACCGTTGCTTTCCACTGTGACCCGAATATATGTGCTTGTCGTATTCGAAATTGTAGTGTTCGTATTCGTCGAAATGGCTCTCGGACATGGTTCCTTGTAGGTTCTTCAAGTGGTGAACACTGAACAAACACTGAGGAGATATTAACTGACTGATCGAATAGAATTTGTTGTCAACCGAGAACGGGCGATTGTTTTATATAGACTACTCGACGCTTGCGCAGCGAAGCCTACTCGCAACTCCCTACTATTCTGCTGCGATAGCTGAATACAGGTTGTACAGTGTCTACGTGCTCGAATATCTTTGTTTTGCAACATTTTCTAGAATTAACGCTATTAACGCGGAAAGTAAAAAAAAAAAGCCGTTGGTAATCTAGAACAACTGCGAACACGTAAATTGATTTTACCGGCGTAAAAAAAAGAAAAAACAATAAGGAAGGTAATTACCCGAATTTTAGGGCACCGTGTGTAAGTACTTTGTTTACAGATAAGTGACACATGGAACTTATTTTTTAATTACAAAAATTTAGAATTTATAAAATCGGCTCTCGCGAGTAATTTTTATATTCAACCTTATTCGAACAACTTTTCAATATCAAAACCGCAAAAGATATACGTATCTGCACGAAATAACCAAGGCCAAATTTATTTACTTCTCGATTTATGTTACGCAAATATTTTACGAAACATGAGCACCGGTTTGTTTACGATCTAAAAACTTGTTTATTATTTCGTGTTTACATAAGAAATGTTTCAAATATTAATTGCTTGAGGTTAATGGCAACTATACGTTTCGACAAACACCCTCAACAAAATCGATTTGCCTTCACCGTCGTATTTTAATAGTTTTATAGTTACAACACCGGAAATAGACGTAGTGCTTTTTTTTCTTCTTTAACAAAGATTGTAACAACAACAAAATGTTTGAGATTGTGATGTAACACTTACAATGACTCATAAAACCATAAAAAAACGACCGCTGATAAATTAGAACAGGTTAATGATTAAAGTGATCATCACGCCGCGCCGTTGAAAACAATCGACGCAATGAGGGAATTACTTGTTTAGTAATTGTTTTGCGGCCAGTTGTCTGTAAACAATGCATGTTTGAGCAGGTCTATTTGGCAATTCAAAACGCGATTAATTTCTACAGAAACTTGTAATTTTTTCGTGTATTGGTGTTTATATATTTTTTTATTACACGTCTTTTATAAAAGAAAAATGTACAAAATTAGAAGTGGCATATCACATATATATATAAGTAAATCCTTATTGAAATCTTAAAAACCATTCTTATTCTGATTCTGAATTGTTCCCGTTACTACGAAAGTTATGAGTCAGCCTTTCTTAATCCGCCACTTCTCTTAAACTTTATATTGACGTGGATATAACTTGCAATTTACCTTTTATTTAGAAAGCTCCTGACCCCTTTCTCGAAAATATCGCAAAATTTAATAAAAAATCGCAAATTAAGCAATTAACAAGCGAGTGACCTGAAGGATCGCTCTCTGATTGGATTGAAACGGAGTATCTTTCGTCTCATGAGAAAGGGTTCGTGTTGCCTAGTGGTTTCCCCGAGAGTCGACAAAACACGAGTCTGTCTAGTCTCTGCAAAAAGTAGTAATTTCAACCGCCTTTGTCATCACTACTCATTATTTTGGTTTAAATACAAATAAAAGTGAATAGGATTAGTTTGCTAGACCTATGGAAGGCGTATTTAGAAATATATCATTTTATTTATTTATTTTTTAATCGTAATAACGGTGAAAGCTGCTAAAATCGGAAAATCGTCAAAATGTCAGGGGTAGCTTTTACCCCTTAAAGCTGAGGTTCCGCCGAAACGGAAAGCAGCGTTCTACAACACTCGGTACTACAACTCTGCCAAGTTTCAATCTGTACGAACACCGTCAAGTATAATAAAAGTTTCCAGATTTAAGCAACGTAAATATCCATTAATTTTTATCAAACAACAAACAACTACTTCTAGTAATTTTTAGTACTTATCTTATAAGATGATTCATTATTAATGAAGTATAATTTATTAGAAAATATTTTTTTGTATGCGCTCCAAATTAGCGTTGAACATAATTATAATTATGTACCGATAAAATTAAGATAACTTAACAATAAAAAATTATAGGAAAATAAAAGCTAAACAAAGGTGTGAATTTTGTGTTTACTGGAAATAACAAAATAGTATGTATCATACGGTTCTGTGTCACTTCCAACATATACAGAATTTTTTTTAGAATTATATATGAGTACATAAATTACCAAAACGGTCCAGTCATCGATAAACCAATCATAAAAATAACAAAGTCGTTGGTTTGGCATTCCTACGACTATGATGTAATTAGTAAACAAGAAGACAGAAAGAAGAAATTTTTAACAGTGGACGAGTTCCAAGAACAAGCAAAAGAAATTTAAAACCATTTAGAAGAAAATAAGAAAAAACGAACCCAAGGAAGTATTAAATTAAATTTTACACCAAAAAAAAATCTAGGAAGAAAAGAAGAGGATTTTAGAGAAAAATCTCAATTAACACACGCACACCACCAAAGCCGAGCCGTGCTAAGGGGACTATGAAATGCGCCTTTTTCGTAAGAAACCGAAGTTTAATGAAAATGTTAAAAATGGTACCGCATGGTTTTATTGTACGTGCAGAATGCTTGCTTCACAATCTTAAAACTAATTTTTTTTTTCATTTTCCACGAATTATTTTATTATTAATATTGAAATTAAATTTTAAAAAAATTAATTACGTAAAAGAATTTTAAAATGCAAAATTTCAAACATTTCAGTACGTTATTGTTTTTCTGAAAAAAATGAAAATTCTACTTTTAATAATGTGCTAACAATTGCAGTTCTCCTACTGCACTCTTTTATAATTAGTACCTCTACATGTTAGTACTTGGAATATTGTGCAAGTGAAATGTCGAAATTTCTAAATTCCTGATTAAGTATTTTGACCTAATTTTTTTGCTCGACATTACCCCTATCTTCATATTTTTTCATTCTTGACATTTTATACATATTGAAAGGGAACCACTGTGCCCCGCAATAAATATCTTTTTAGGCCGGTCGAAGCGGAGAGGTAAGCCGGGGACAACGCAGAAAGAACCAAGAGAAACCATTCAAAGAGATACCCAATACAATTTCTTAAAGCTAAACTTATACAGAAACAGATACAGAAACTGTATAATGTCATTTAAATTAAATTAAGTTATCAAAATCATGTAAAACAGTCAAAGACAATGATACTGGACGTTGTACCATATCATCAGTGAATTTGCTTCGGCAAGAAGATGCATCAAAATGATTCGGTGATTCGATGAACATATACTCAAATAAATTATGAGAAGCTCAACAGACTAAATGGTTTAATAACATAACATAGTTGGCAGGAGAAGATTTTCTTAATTTTAATCTTTTAGTCAATTAGATCTAGTTCATTTATATTTATACTCGTAGGCATAAAAGCAGGGAAATGTAAGATACATATTTCGTTCTAGTTCCGTATTCTAATGTTTAAAATTAGAATCGAAGGAGTATTTTTTAATAAATAGAAATCCCCGTTAATTTCCAGGGAAATGTGTTGTTTGTTAACGACCGCTCCAGTATAGATTCAAATTATTTTTTACTGTTTTATGCCGACTTAAAATAAATCTCCCTACCTACATTTTTCTTCTACTTTAGAAGCTTAGAATGTCACGTTCTTTTTTTATTTTAAGCCTAGAATTTCTCGTACGCACGCAGGTAGTACTTGCGGGAAATAATTTACTTTTTAATACGGATGTAAAGCATGTTAGAATTTCAAATAATTTGCTTCGAGCGAATGGAATTGTATAAATGTTAGAAGCGAACGCTTCAGTGTTCGAATACCGTATTAATTCCAGATGATGCCGATCATCAAATACCGATCGAATTACGCTGTTCTTATGTATAATTTTTCTAAAACCAACTACAGAAGATAAGTTAGATATAGATCATTTGCGGTGAATGTCTAGTCTAGAGGAGCACATTGCGATTGAGGGTCAACGTACCTCAGTTCTGTTATTGCTTAAGTTATGGCCGTACTTTGAAGTACCTTTACAATGGATGAGTAGATATAATTGTAAAAAATATCTGTGAGTTGGAAAGGAAATGTAATACATATTAAAAAAGAAAGAAATTAATAATTTTCAGGAAATGTAGGGGGAATATGCAATGTCGTGGGTGCACCCCTGAGATATTACCTTTTTTTTTCTGGAAAAAGTTGACAGATGCAGAGTTTAACTTAAACATCTTATATTGAAATACCTGGCCTGGGCAAGTAAAAAACATTTCTATGTGTAAAATTCCCCTTTAAAGTCGATACATTTAGTCCAACGTTTTTCTATCTTTTGTATCCTATCTAAAAATACGATTTCTTCAACCCTGCAAAATAGGCGTAAGTCTCTGCAACTGCATCGTTTGACCCAAATCTTTTTTCGCCCAGTCGTTTTTTCGTATTGGGTTATAGAAGATGACAAAATGATCGTCGTGGGTGCGCAAACAATTCGTATCCTAATTCATGGAATTATCCCATGGCGACGTTACAAGTGTGTACGCGTGAAACAGTATTCTTTTCTTCGCCAAATGCCGGCGTTTTCCTTTCAAAGCATTGTTGAAACGATCCATTAAGTTGGCATGATACTCGCCATTAATCGTTTTGCCCTTGTGGCCGTGATTTTGTTTGCCGATAAAATGGCTTTGGCCTTCTTTGGCACCGCGAAAAGCCCACTGTTTGGACTGTCCTTTGGTTTCTGGTGTGCGGTGATGAATTCGTTGTCAGCAGTTATGACATACATGCGTGTATATAAGCAACTGTGAGCAATCCCAGCTTCCTTGCCCACAGCCTCGGCAATTTCATGTATATTAAATCTGCGATCATTGCTAATATCGCGAACTTTTTCAATTATTTCTGATGCGGTGACCGCATTTAAATTCAGTTGCCCAATAGTTTATGGTCGATATCGAAACTGCAGAACCTCCATAAACTTCACTGAGTTCCACTTCAATTCTAGCGGCGCCATCTCTTACCCAAGTCAGGTAATTATCGAATTCCCCTCGTAATAGATAGAATATAAAAACCAAACTTGTATCGTATGCAGTGGAAACTGAACATCCTTTACATTTCAACACAATTTGATATTGTCCAGGATTTGCCTCCGAGTATGATTCATGCGAAAACTGTTTCCCTAAATTGCTCACGAAATGAATCTTACCTACGCATTAGATGGATACAATGTTTTAACTAACGATGTCGTAATTATTAATGTAAACATTCATAATAGAAAGCAATTAATTGATTACTCGAATTACAAAACTACATTTACTAAATTAAATAAAGTCACTTATCTGGAATGTGATTTGACAGTAACAAAATACGGAGTAGGTTGAAAATAACAATAACTTACACTCCCTGACAAAAACTTAGACGCGGTAAGATGTTTTACGGGTTTTAAGGGTTAGAACATTTCTTTGCGAAACTAGCAAGATATCTAATTAAGTTTTTATTCATAAAAGTAAAATAAACTTAAAAATATCTCCTCCAGTAATATATGAACTAAATAATAAATTATTACTCCAATATTTAAACAATTTCTGCGACAAAAATTTAGACGCTCAAATGCAAATGTAAAACAAAAATCAACAAATGAGTGATCAGTAATGCGTAGATCCTCATTGTTCCTCCATTGTTCTCAATCACTTCCAATAGCCTGTTATTAATAGATTTATATAAATTTAACACATAATTTTGAGGTATATTCTGCCATTCAGTCACCATTGAAGTTTTCAGTTCCTGTACCGTGAAATATTGACAGCCTCCGCCAAAAACGCGACGTGCCAATTCACCCCACATATTTTCAATAATGTTTAAGTCTGGTGACCTTGCCGCCCACTGTAAAGTTTTAATATTTTTCCCTTTAAACCATTCAGTAATGGTTTTTCCTTTATGAATTGGCGCGTTATCTTGCTGAAAAACAAAATTGCGCCCGGCTCATTGGTTTCCAAAACGTGGAAGATTGTCACGCAATAAGTCTTTATACGTCACGGATGTCATTTTGTTTGTGCAAAACACTATCCCACTTTTATCGCGAAATCCAATCGTTGCCCATATCATCACAGATCCACCCCCTAATTGTCTGGTCATTTTCGCTTTTGGTTCCTTTCTCAGATCATGATAATAATGCGAGTACCCACCGGTCCGTCCAAATTAAAACGTTTCTCATCGGAAAATATAACTTTTTCCCATTGTTTCTTCCAGGATACGTGTTCTTCAGCAAATCTCAACCTCGCTTCTTTGTGTTTCGCCGAAAGTGTCGGTTTTCTCAACATTTTCTTTCGTGATATTACCGGTGACGCCTTTAAAATCCTTTGAACATTATGCACGTGCGTTTGTACCCCCGCCTGTTCTGCAATAACTCTCGCCGACGCAGAAGAATTGGATACACACCGCTATATCATGCGTTTATCCCGTTCAGTTACAGCTTTCGGTCGCCCCTGGCCTTTTGGTTTGCCGTAATTTTCCGGATCTTTTAGGAAATTTCTAACGGAATGATCGCTTCTTCGTAACCGACGAGCAATTTCCTTCTTAGTAACACCATCCTGGTGCCAGGCTAGAACTTTACCCCTTTCTATCAAGGATAATTGCTTTTTTCTACCAATATTGCAAACACTTTATAAAATATAATTTCTCGTGGTGAAATGTGTACACTTTACCAGCACAACCGCTGCATATAAAGAGAAGTATCAAATTAAAACATTTTTGCTTATATTAATGTAATAAATGCACAGGGTCTAAATTTTTGTCGCATTTAAAATTCCTATTTTGATCTGGGAAAATCTCAATTACCCCTCATAAAGCAATAAATACCCAGAAATATCTCTAAATGGACTATTTACATAACAAATATTAATAACCCTCATTTACATTTTATATAATGTCTATAAACTTTGTTTCGTAAATAGAAACGATACCGCGTCTATGTTTTTGTCGGGTAGTGTAGGTAGATTATGTTAATGTTCTTAATCTTTACCTAAAAGAATTAAATTAATACGCAAAATTAATTAATTCACGAAAAACACCATCAAACGTAACAGTTTAATGTTATTATTATTATTACTAGAAAACATAGATATTAAATTCAATTACGCAACCTAGCATAAAGTTACATCATGGAGAGACTGTCTTATCTATGTATGTTCGAAACAAGAGTACACACGTAAAAATTAAATCAGTAATTCCTGTAAACAACGTTATTAGCCTTTATCTCACACGTATGCATTCGTATTTTTGTGCGTTTTCCTCTAGCTCAGCAGGTAGACATGAAAAGCAAGCGATAAACTTATCGCACTGTGGAATATTTCGAACTGATATCGTTGAAGTTGCGCGAATATGTTTACCAACGTTGCTACTAGTTGACAAACATACAATGTTTTGAGATAGCGCGAGGTCGCGATCTATTAATACGTATTCATATGAGTATAATTGTTGATATAAATGTTATAAAACGAATGAAGTATACATTTACACATTCAAAATGCAATAAGCGTGGAAGATAATTTTGTATAAAAGATAATTAAAACCATTTTTTGTACAACTAATTAATTTAAGAGAGTATTAAATTAATTAATCAACCCATTTACCTGAAACAATAAAAGTATCGGTACACTCTGCACCAAACAAGATGCAATAAATTTGGGACAGATGTTTCAGAAATTCGTGGACTTCCATTTCTCATGCAGCGTAAGTACAAAGTAAGCAAGGAATATTGATGCCGGAGAATATATTATATTTTTTTATTATTATTTATTCCAGTTATAAATATCTCCGCCAAAAACCTTATTTTCTCCTTGACACGTGTCACGCCTTCGCCTTTTTCCTTGTTACATGAAAATCGAGGTTATACCACAATACATAATTCATTAACTTGTTTTTTTGGTTAAATACAGGTTGTTCAGCATCGTGATTATTAGTATTTGTTCAAAAAATAAAGACTTTTTTTAGACTGGGCGAAAATGTTGATCATACTCGAGAATGCACATAGCATTTGTCCATTATAACTTGATACAAAAATGTATTGAACGTATCATTTGCGATTTTGTACAATCCTTTTGTTATGAATCTTTGTTATTAATTCTATAATTTGTGCGAATTACTGAAGATTATTTGCCTGGAATTATTGACGAGCTTAATTTTTTTAATCATCACTTTGTCCGGTATTTATCGAATACTTCTAATTTTCCCCCCTGTCTCTTTTAGCTTCCGTTTTCTTTCGTATTTTAAGTACATAAATCTTGGTCGAATTTAGCCTGGGCATTGTCCCAAATTGGTATAATCTGAAAGCCCATGACGTAGTATCCGTTCTCTATGGGGACGACGCCTCCAAGATCCAGGATTCTCCAGGACTCAGGTGTCCCAAATTTATCTTTTATTATCGTAATTTTTTAATATACATCGAACTACCGAACTCACTATATCTTCTTATTTTGTTTTTTTCTTTTTTTTTTATTAGATTATTAAGATTTTTAAGCTTACGAGGTGTATATTTCCACAATTCAAACAAAGTATTTTGGCAGCTCTTCTTGAAAAAGCTTCCGACGCCCTGCTCGCTGAAACAATATTACCGGACATTCTTTTAATTTATAGCCTGGATATTATAATATGTTACTTCTGTTTAGGGAATATGCAAATAAACGATACAAGGAAAATCATGTTTTTGGATAAGCCAACTAATAAAACCAGCTACGTGATATCGTTTACACGTGAAAGTTCCTCTTAACTACAGAGATTTAAGTAAACTTAAAAATTTTACTCAATTTAAAAGTGGACGTTACCAGTGCCAGCTTAATTATAATTGCCTTCAACTATATATGTGCGTTTCCAAGATATTAACCACGCAAAGCAATATATATAAAATTTACGTTTAATTTCTGCATAAAATTCTGCAATAAACATTTCCGTTAATCTTAATTACATCAAATAAACGTCGTAACCTTAGAAAGCGCTTTATAATGCCACTTCCTTTTACAGACCATCAAAATTACTTACTTTCCGATCTTAGCGCAAGGAATGCCGTCAGCGCACACGGCCGCCTTGTTGAAGATATGAAGTTGCGATGGAGATGGTTTCAGCGGTGAGACGGGATTGGGTGGATTTAAGATTTTTCCTACTTTATTGGAGAAAGCACCCATAAGATGCGCTATGCCTAATCCAATGCATATTATTACTATCACACCGATGATGATCACATATTGTGTTTTTACCCTTGGCCTGAAAAAGAAAAGAAATATCAATTAATTTAAACGACGCTGACTAATTGCAAAATAATGGTTTATCTTCTTCGTTTTTTATGGCCATTTGTTCAAGTTGTTTATTGTCTAAAAATAGTTCTTTCAACGGAAAGACGCAGAAAATGTGACTGTTCCACCTGAGACACACGAGCGTATAAAATGCATCCGTTGTAATCACGTGCGTCATAATTACATAAAGCTTATTGCCTGAATGTACACACCCTACGGACTTACCTAAGGCGTTACGTTAAGTTAGAACGCATGTTATGGTGGATGAAATAAATAAACATGAATTAAAAAAAAAACAGTAACCAAAGTAATACATGGTTTTATATATTTCGATTAAATATATATGTATGGAGTTGTAAATAAAACAAAAATATAAAGAAAGGTTCATAATAACTTTTATTTGTCAAGTTTTGCTTTTTTTTCTAGAAACAACATTTTCTAGTAAAGTAGTTTTATGTTTTTCAAGTTGCTTTTTCATTATATTGAAGTTGTTCCTTTTATCAGTTTCTTGCTATCTATTTATTTTCAAGCATTGTCTCCTTTTCTGGTAATATATCTTATTCAATCTAGCCTTTTCTTTTATTTTTTCTAAATTCTCTTGTTCCCTCTTATAACTGCTCTGTTATTGTTTCTTGAATTTATCTTAAACGTTTTGTTTTTTTTTTTTGAAATATTGAAGTGGTTTCAAAAATCCACGTAGTGTTCAAATGTGGCAGATTTTTATTTTTTTCTTTGATAGACATTGAAATAAATGTAAACAGAATGCTTGACAAATATACTTTTCAATCAAGTAATTGTACCTAAAAATATTTGTTTGTTTTGATACCTTATCAACGTAAATTATCTACATGTGTGTTCAAGTGTTATTGACATACATACAGTGTTGGTTGATCTTTTCTCTTATCAATAAAATACATAAGTATATACTGCCAGTATCGAATGATTATCGGTAAATATCGATTTTATATAGAAACCAAATGAAAAATCAAACCCCAAGGATTTGGGAAGGAACAGTTAGAGATACCAGATGTAATTTGTCCAACTCAGCAGATTTTTTTCTTCAAAATCTGGATTTTGATCTGAATTTTTTTTTTGTTGGCAACACCGCACTTCAGTATCTCGTAAGTATCTACTACATGTGTCAGAATAACATTTAATTAACATCTAACATATAACATAACGTCTTTTGTATTGTCAAAATTATTTTAAACCTTCGGCGACGTTATACCATGGCTTGCAAATGGATTTAAAAATATTAGCAATTTCTACATTATCAAATATACGTTGATGTTTACATGGAACGAAGACAAATATATGTTAATAAATGGAAAAGTCAGGTGTTATACGTATTCATCTTTTCGCATCATAAACCTTTGCTTTTGTGTAATTATAAATAACAGATAAAAATTAAAATTCCAAGGATTCGATAAGGAACAATTATATACTGATACACACAAAGAGATACCAGGCCCGCCCAAGCCCGGGCATTTTTCACCCGGACGCTACAATATTTTAAAATTAACTTATTTTTTTCTTCCAAAATTAAACTACCGAATTACCATCTAGTAATATTATATACAAAACATCAAGCGATTATGTAATCAAGCGAGGTTTATCAACATACAACGGAGTTTCACTACTATACAATGCATGCCTCGTAGAATGTGCCACGAGCTTATGATTGAAATGAAAGGCAGCAGTGTATTTTCATTGTGACCTTCTTGACATTCTTTAAATAAACATATTTTTCCGAACATTAAGTTCCTTTAGTTCTGATAAAAAAAAATCGAAAAGTGCGATAGACTTTTGGAAATGGTAGTGCATCATAAAACTGCTTTACTTTCTAGCTAAATGGTACATTAGTTTTTCATTTAAACGTCTCTGAATTTCACTGCATTGTCTTGGTAAAAACGTTATTAAAGAACTAAAATTATGTAATTTTGTGATGGTACAATTAAATAAAACACTCTAAAACCATTTAATAAGACATTCGTGAATTATAAAAGATAAATTTAGCTATTAGAATAGTATTAAAAATATTTGTTATTATAATTTTTTCAATATGAAACCTGTTTTATTATATAAAATAAATGTCAATGACACGTTTTGTTTGTTTGTATATGGTGCACACCTATATTGGCTAATAATATTTGCGGTTAAAAATAGGCGGAAGAAAGTGTAATAAACAACATAGTATCGATCTCATTTTATAGTGTTGCTGAATATGGAAAGTGACTCAACTAATCACCAAAACCTGTAAACATTCAGCATTACAGACATAATAATCTAAAATAATAATAATATACTAAACGCCACGATACAACATTACACACGTAAATATACACTACCGTTCATATATTTGGAGACTAAGAAAAACTCAGAAAAATAAGCAAAATTGAAATATTGACAATTGATTGTGTTTTATATGAAAGAGTATACATTTCTATATGCATGAACGTAATTTACAACAGTATTCTCTTCTATCCCATCAAATTTATAACGCATTTATATTCTACCGCAGCCTCAGGCAAAATTCCTCTTAATCCGTTTTATGGGGTTGTAAACGTAAAATTGAAAATATTGTCGAATATTTCCACAAAGGAATAATGTCAGATTCATAGAACACAACAAACAAAGCAGATATCGTCTTGTATTTAAAATAAAATCGATCTTGATAGTAGTTTAGTTTAAATTTAAGCATCGTAATAAACGGGTGGTGCTGAAATGGCAGAGCGAAAAGAAATTTCCATCGAAACGCGTTCTGCTATTATTACTTTACATAATGAAGAATACTCAATGGCAGTTATTGCGAAAAAATTAAAAATATCGAAAAATGGTGTATTTACAACATTAAAACGGGTGGCGGAAACGAGTCCTTTGGCTGATAAGAAACGTTCTGGACGTAAAAAGAAGACAACAGCTGCTGAAGATCAGTTCATGGTTCTTGTTTCAAAAAGAAGCAGATTCCTAATGGCTCTGGAAATAACGCAGCAAGTCGAAGATTAATTGCGGCAGGCTTAAAGGGACGAGTAGCTGCCAGAAAATCGCTTTTGAAAGTTCAAAATAAAATAAAAAGATTGCAGTGGGCACAAGAACACAGACACTGGACATTCGAACAGTGGTGCAACGTGCTGTGACAGATGAGTCCAAATTTGAAACATTTGGCTCCAAACGGAGGACGTTTGTTAAGCGACAGGTTGGTGAAAGAGTTAGTGAACAGTGTATTTTACCTACAGTGAAGCACGGTGGAGGTAACGTAATGGTTTGGGGCTGTTTTGCGGGAACAGCTGTAGGTGATTTAGTAAGAATACAGGGAATACTTCGTAAAGAGGGCTATCTCAAAATATTACAAGAGAATGCTGCACCTAGTGGGGAACGATTACGAGGTCGAAACTTTACGTTTCAAGAGGATAACGACCATAAGCATTCTTCTCGTATATGCAGAAACTATCTACCATCTTTGGAAGAAGAAAATCGTTTAAAAAGAATGATTTGGTCACCTCAGTCTAATGACCTGTCGCCTATCGAATTAATATGGGATGAACTGGACAGAAGGATTCGCCAAAAAGGAGTGACTAGTTCACAAGATTTATGGAGAAAGCTCCAGCAAGCATGGACCGAGATCCCAGCAACATTTTTGAAATCTTTAATTCTAAGAATGCCACGAATATGTACCGCAGTAATTAAGTCCAAGGGTGGACATATAGACGAAAAATCCGTATAGACCTAATTATAATTAGTAAAACATTTCTTTTTGGAATATTTTTAGTTTTGTATAGTATACTCAATGTACAGAAGTAAATTAAATTACAAATGACTGTTTTTTTTAATCGTCCCCAAATATATGAACGGTAGTGTATATAACGAGATAACAGAAAAGCGGTTAATTTTTTTTATATTTAGTGTAAGTGAAGCTAATACAAATAGACATCAGATCAGCCGCTTATCTATCACAGTCTTCAGGTTTAGCATAACATATTTGCATTAACATTAAAATCAGTACGTGTTACATGTTGCCAAATGACTCAACCTAATACACAATATTCGAATATGAAATTTTCCATACATAAAACCGATAAGACATCAAATATGGATAAAGTAGAATGCCCATCAATCGAAATGCCTTAATGATCACGTCTTACAGTTTACGTGTATTGATGCGAACCTGATCGTGATCAATACATATGCACGAATTTATTATTCCGCAATCTTTAGCATCGACGATCCAGGCGATAATCTCTCTATTTTTTGGATGGACGTAGACGCGCTCGTTGATAGTAGACGGTAATGTTGAAATTAAAAAAGTTCCGAATATTAGAATTTGCGCGTCTAAATTAAAAAATCCTTATCCTGTAGAAAAAAGGCAATTTATCCTGAGTATTGAAACGTCAGTAAAGTTATTAAGCATTGAGCGATATGAAAGTTATTTACTTAAATCACCGAGAAATTGTGAAATGTAAAATTTGCTTAACAACGTGAAAGATACGTAAATAACTTTTACGTAAGATTTAATAAGTAGTAGATAATATTTGAAGTTAAAACAAAACGCACCGGAATATCTTAGAAAACGTTCCATTAACGCTTTATTGTGTGGTATTGTATATGATAAAACCAAAGCAAAATAGAAAAATAAATGATGTACACTGCCGTTCAGTGAAGTTCGGTCATACAATAAAAATCTATTATATCACACTGTATACAATTATTAATACATAAAATTAGAAAAATATTAACCATGCACTCTTTTCTAAGGGATTAAAGCCATAAATTATTATGTAAAGTAGAAATATTGCGACAACCACAATAAAGTCCCTTTTATTATCATTCCAAGAATTTCTGGGAAGTACCGATCTTTTGAAACGGGTCGTTTGGGGATTATTAACGAACAATACATTTAGGAAATATACCGCAGTATCACTCTTGTTTATTTATCACAGGCGTAAGGATATAAATTTGCTTCATTTTACTGTTAAACGTGTGTTGGTGTGCATCTGTCGTTTTTGCGCGAAAGTTTTAAGAAAATTTACTTCAAAATGGCACGCGGCAAGCCTACCAGTGTAGAAAAACGTTCACGCATTATTCCGATGTTTGAAGAAGAATATTCGGGGCGACAAATTGCTAAAAAAATAAATATGAGAAGTATATGACATCATAAAGCGATATCGGACAACTGGAACTATAGAAAATCATGTTCGTCATGGAGCACCTAGGAAAACAACAAAAGCTGAAGATTTGAGAATTGTATTATTAAGCAAACGCAATAGGAAATTAACAGTGCCACAAATAGCAGCCGAAGTCAATCGGGGCCGTGAAGAACAAGTTTCGGCGAGTACGGTAAAACGTCGACTTCAACAAGCGGACCTTCATGGACGCATTGCCATTCGAAAACCCTTATTACGTCGGGGCAACAGAGCAAAACGGCTACAGTGCGCCCGTTCTCATCTAGATTGGTCGTTAGATGATTGGAAACACGTGCTTTGCAGTGACGGGTCAAAGTTTGAGGTTTTTGGGCAAAATCGACGAGTTTATGTCCGAAGATCTAAAATCGAAAAGTGATCCCGAACTGCATTGTGCCTACAGTGAAGCAAGGGCGTAGTTCTGTTATTGTGTGGGGATGTTTCTCCTTTGCTGGGACGGGAGATTTATACCGAGTGCAGGGTGTAATGAGGAAGGAAAATTATTTTGCAATACTCCAGAATCATGCAGTGCCATCAGGCTTGCGTATAGTAGGCCGTAACTTTACATTCATGCATGACAACGACCCAAAACACACTGCGTTAGTGTGTAAGAACTATCTAAAGGAGCAAGAAGAACAGCACACCCTGAAAGTAATGACATGGCCGCCACAAAGCCCAGATTTGAACCCTACAGAGTTGTTGTGGGATGAACTGGAGAGGAGGATCCGAAAAATATGCCCAAATTCACAAGAACATTTACGGAATATTCTGCAACATGAATGGATTAATATTCCACAATCCGTTTTAATAAAACTTATCGAAAGAATGCCTAGAATAGTTCGAGCGGTGATTAACAGCAAAGGAGGTTTTTTCGATGAAAAAAAAAAAATAATGTTCAGTATGTTATATTAGGCCAGAATAACTTTTTCTTTGTTTATTTTTGTCTTTTTTACCTGTACATACAATAAAATTGCATTTTGTTTTTAGTTTCGTTTGTTTCTGTAACCTTTTCATGTTTTTTACTAACCGACCGAACTTCTCTGAACGGCAGTGTATAAGGACACATAGGAACAAATTTTCCATTACCTCAAAAAGAGAAGTGAAACAATATATAGATTAAAATTACGCTACAAAGTTGATCGAGGTGAAGCTCTCTAACAATCGAGAACAGTTACTTTAACCTAAAGCTTAAAGGCAAACGATAAAGTAATTCAATACTCTATCAGATACGAATGTAAATGACTTTTGTATTATATCATTTGTATTTTTCATTAGAAAGCACGTACTTATTCTTCAAACACATTTGTTGTGTACGTTAATGTCTATACAGAATTCTTTAATCTATTTTTTTTTTTGCAAATTTTATAAGTAACGTGGCTCTAATATCTGGACGTTATAAAAGAAATTAAATAATTCAAGGTAACACAAGCGAGCAATTAAAACACTACCTGAAGCATTTGAACGGCATTCGATAAAAAGTTGGAGCCATGTAAGCAGATGTTCTTTTGCACAGATGAGTGTATCGAGTCAAGAGCGCCTTCATTATGTCGTTTCAAGGTTAAATACGTCGAAACTTCTTGTGGAAGGTAACATCGTCTTACAGCTACTATAACTGACAGTCGACATAAGGCTTAACGATGTCCGTATCACGCAAGCGATACAGTTTATAGCACCTTGCCTTGATAAAAGTCGTAAAATCCGCGACACGCTTAGTCTTCCTTTAAGCGCCATCTCAAATAGCTATTTATTCATTTATTGGAGTATACATAGCAGGTTTAAGCACAGGTATTGCTTGTTAGAAGTGGAACATGAATTTAATTAAAAATATATTAAATTTGTAGCATTTCATCGCGAGCATGCTTATCGAAATAAAGTTTTAAGGAATATAAAGGTATGTTTTATACTATGCGATAACAGAATAATACGATGAAAGTGATAACGTTTGTTTTGACCAAATTTTCCAGCACAAATGTTTTTGATAGATAAAGAGCTTGCATGTCATACCATGCGGACATAAGATCAGCATAAATTTCCTTTAAGCAGTTGCTTGAGGGTTTTAAGACATTAATCCTTTAAATAATAGGTTGCCCTCAACATTGGAAAATGTACACAACAAGATAGGAATTATGGGTAGTAGTCAACATGGGTAGTGACCATATCTAAGTTCGCAAAATAGATTTATGTAATTGGTTCGCTTCAGATCTTACTAGAATATTTGAGCGTTTACGAGTCGCTAGCCTTATACAGGCGATTTTTTTATTAATTGCTTGCCACGAAACATGTTATAGTAACACGTTGAACTTCCACTTCGTACTCGGCGCTGTGACTAAAAAAAAACAGCGACTTTCGATTCAATCAACTTAGATACTAATTAGCACCACGTCTTATATTACCGCTTTTCCAGCGAACTTATCTCGTTTGCAAATTAAAATCATCCGCTTGTATTTAATTACTTGTGCGCAATTTACATAAAACGAGAATGAACAAATGCCAATAAACTTATTATTTCAACATAATAAAATTTATTATTTTCACCCTGAAGCTTGAAACTTTTCGTGATGGCGGGCTATATGTAGCAGATCAGTTGTATCTAATTAATTGTTTGACACGATTTGAGTGTAGGGAAGATGTGTTTTACAATAATTTCTATCGCTACATAATCCTTCCGTAGTACATGCAAGTAAGCGAAACGCGATCGAGTATACCTCCGATAAATCACTCGAGGGCATTTCGAGATGTCGAACGAATGAACCAACGAATCCTAATAAGAATTCTAGGCGCGTGGCGAACGCCTCGCAGATACCACGACGCGCAAGCTACCTTCGTAATGGGAAATAAAATGTCCTCGTCATTGAATAGGAGAGAAGATGAAGAAGAAGCCTAGAGAATACTTCTATGTATGTAGCCTTCGAAAAGTTTATTGAACGATACGTTAGTGGTCGTCGAAGATGAAGACTTTCTACCGATGCACGATCACCGACGCGTGACGCCGCCATTTATTCTATTTTGTTTAAATTTATTCTGTTAGCGGTGCTAGATTAATAGAGATGGGAATGACGTTGGCTGAGTACTTAATATACAAGGATCCTCGTCGTGAATTCACGAGTTGAGCAAACGCTTGACCTGCATTTAATTTTTATTTTTCGGTCTATTATTGGAAAGCTACTGTACCAAGGTAGTTGATGGTTGAAACATGATTAACTTTTTATATTTTAATATATGTATACGTGTGTGGTGCCAGATGGAGTTGAGAAGACGGAAAAATCTTTATTATTAATTTTATGACGAAGTTATTCTTTATAAAAGACCCTGATTTCCAAAGAAATTAGCTTAGATGTATAGGGCGTTAGTAAATTTGGAAAACGTAAGACTGACTCAGAAAAGAAGTGAGCTTATTTATAATTTTAAACAATATGTTTATAAAAGGATAATAACGAACTCACAAATCATGTTTGGAAAATTATTTTTATATGCAGAGTATCCCGACCTTCGCGTCTTTTAAGCTGACTATCTTCAAATTTTTTCTGACTTGTTTTGATAGCTGCACATTCTTTTGGATTGAATAATAGAACCACCTTCTTTATACTCTCAAAATATTTATGATAGTAGAATGCCATTTGTAACCATGTTCCCCAACGTATGTGTTGCGGTGATTCAGGGATATGAGTGAAATTTGCGAATAGGTTTTGGAGATTTCAGAACCACTGCTTCTATACTCGCAATTAGCGCATCCGCTTGCGGATAACATCTACGAATTGTCTTTGCCACAAGATGTAGAGCATGAATTTTACATGTAATATGTAAAAAGTTACCACACTGTTCCTCCTACAGAAAGCATGGTTGCGGCACCATCTGTCGTAAACTTTAAGACTTGATCTTTGGATATTTCAAATTTTTCCAATGTGCTTAACACCACTTTTGAAATTACTTGGGCAGTGCATTCTTCTATTCGTCTAGAAGCTAATAAAATTGAAGATGAGGATTGATGTGGTTCCATTTTGCGCACCATAACATTAAGTACAGATCTTTTTTTGCAATCAGTTGTTTCATCCACACGCAAGCACACTTTTTTATTGTTCAGTTCAGCCTTAATTTTATTTTCTAAATGTACACGCACAGATGGTAAATAATTTCGTAACGTGGTTCTGTTCGGTAATGTAATATCGGCGTATTTGTTCCTAAATGGAATAAATGAATCGTGGTTTAACAAAGTAAACGCCAGATTACACTGAATCATCATTGTACATAAATCAAATAGAATTGTCCGTATTTTGCGGCGACACCGGTTTTGATATTATTTTTGCACATGCCGTTTATAATGTATATGCGAGCAACAGGTTAGATATATGTCGCACACTAAATATTTAATTTTTAGGCCGTCGTAAGTCAAATCTTTAATGATAGCTTTTTTCTCAATCTACGTGCCTTCGACATTATTAAAATCTGAACACAGAGTACTTCGCTGCTACTATTACGTACGCTGTAGGCGGCAGCGAACTAGATATTGACTAGTGTTTCGCATGCGAGAGTCCATTCGTTAGCTGCCATAATATATTCGATTGTGTATTGTCTATAAATCATAAACTTCCTTGGTCCTTAGTTGCATTTATGAATTTTTTAATTCGATAACGTCAGCGGTCAGAACGGTTTTGCGAAAGCCAATGAAAGGATAGTTCTTGCTTTCTAGATTATTCTCAGACACCTAAACAAAAGTTTCTCGAAAGCAAACGAGTTAGCCAAATGGACGAAACGGTAAGAGCAATAACGGTGTCTGTCTAAGCATACCATATAACAAAATAGTTTTATTCCACAAAATGTAGCGATTACGTCAACCGCAAGGAAAGATAAGACATAAATCGAAATTGTGTTTTCTCTTGTATACGGGTAAACCGAAATTATATGATTAACTGGAAGATCTTAATGCTAGGTTGATTTGAAATATCTTAAAAATCATAAATATACATTCACTGCAATGCGGTATTACGCAATGATATTATTGCTTCGTGCAACACGTTATGCGAGCATTACCATTTCTGGGATATCTAGCAAACCACAAGAAAATTATTTCCCTCTGAAATGCATAACAGTGATATTATTTATAGTAATTTATTGAATGTTAGAAACGCGTAGGTAATGTATAGAAGTCACGATAAATTAATATTTTGCAAATACAATTCTGGACTTTAAACCGCAACATTGTTGATTGGACAGTCCTTGCGTAATTATTGATGTCTTACGAAATTCGTAAGCAATTGAGATTTCCACGTCTATTGTCCATGAAATTCGTAATTATCAAGAGATTCTCGTTTAATTAGTACTTTTATTGTGGTTCGCTAGGACAAAAACAAAAGATTTTATCTTTTTATATTAATTTCTTTGTCCTATTAGAACAAAGATATACAAAAAATGTGACGAATATATCTATAGCAACAGTTTATTTATGTTTGGCCAAAGCAATCATTTTATTTAAAAATATTTTATTATTGTCCACCGTTTGAACCTAGAAATTCAATGTTATATCCTTCAATAAGACCAAGTTAAAATATTATGAACGTTATAAGAAGCACATCCGGGTATTTTAGAGTAATTTAAGTAAACGATAAAGTGATTATATAAACACAAAGAAACAACGTTGGTGAATCTTCGTTACCAGGAAAAAAATATAATTAACGAAAATATGGCGAATGAGAACAAGGTTGCCTAGCAATCAGGTAAAATAATTGTTTATTTGAAGGCAATAAAGAGGTATTTCCAATTATACTTTTTGAAATATGTTAAAATTGTTTAATTGTTTAAATTAATTAAATGGACTCTAACTACGGCTGTTGCTATGAGAGCGCATTAGAAAATTTTGGTGAATCGCGCTGAAGATATATTTGTGCGCCTGTTTGAGCCTCATTTTTAGTGATTTTCCAGGGAGATTTCAATCAAATTGCAACTACTAATCACTCTAAGTATACAGCATTTCCTTTATTTAAGAACGTTTATAATGATAGAAATCATAAAATAGTACGAGCAGAAAGGCAAAGCGGGTATTCAATTGCTTTTTATTTCTTTCGCTGAAAAAAAGCCAGGTTTATAGAACATTTGTTAGAAAAAACAAATTCTCCGCTGAAAAGTTGGTACCAAGCGGTGCATGCATTTCAAAATGCACCAACGTGAGCACCTTAGGTGGGAACCTCGCTTTACATAACAATTTCTACCAATAGAAGTATGTGCGACAGTTAAAAAGGACCTATTTAGGACCAAGTTTGGCTTTTATAAATCCTTAAGTGGCGTTTTCCAAATTTCGCCGATGATTTAATTTGGTAGTTCCGGCAATAAAGATGATATTCCTACGAACTACGTTAAGAACCAACTCAATTCATCTCCGAAATTTTAAAAATGTCTGAAAAAAAGTGGGATCCCTAAAAGACTCTCGATCTTCAAACGGATCCCGTACAGTACTCGTGATGTCTCTATTACTCAGGGGGTGATAGCAAAATACTTGTTGCTCTACTTATCATGCCTCGGTGAACATGCCAAGTTCAATAGCATGACCTCCGACATACTTTCCGAACAGCTGCTTAACCAGGACCGGATTTAATCAACAATATTTAAAAGACTATTTATTTCACTAAGCGCGTATAGAATAGTAATTGATCTTGTGGGAGGTATAAATATTGGAGTCATTAATGTTAATGTAAACTGTTTATAACTCGACCTTTTTATATACTGCTGTATAATAAACGCGTATTACTTGTTTTCCATGCAATTATTAGCTCAAGCTACTCCTATTTTGTGAAAATAAATCGTGAAATATTTATCAATATGAACAGTAATTAATTTATACGAGCACTTCTGCTTGACTTTATAATTAATTTCATTCGTGAGTGCATACTTGTGGTTTTAATGTGACCATTAATTCAAATTAATGATAAAAACACGAGTAAGAAAAATACTTGTTCGATATCGGAACGCTGATTTGTCGCTAAAATAAAAATGAGGGCACCACCCACCTAAGCTTAGCATTCTGTTGAAGCACCTACACCTATTTCTATCTAATCTATGCAACCAAATACGCATCCAACGTTGAAAAAAAAAACAATCACAACAAACTTACTTATCAAAGTATTCCCTTCCGCTAAGCGAAAACCTTCTGTACGATTGATAATGAGTTATGGCCATGCTTTGAAGTATAGGTTTTCGTATCTGGGTGGTGTTAGATATTAGTCTTCTCCGTCTTGTAAATACTGGCGGACAACCATTAGTTGACGGACTTCCGTTTCTTAAATCCACCATGGTATTACCGCTGATTTAAGCGACATTTTCGGTCGCCGAAGCCTCGAATTTACGCTGAAGATTCGCGAACGTAGAGACCACATGGGAAAGCAACCCGGTCGATAGTACGACGCGAGGGAAAATCGCGGAAACGGAAAAGCCGGACGCATGCGCTTGGCGTTCGTTAAAGCAATATTATATCGAAATCTAAACAGTTACATCTGTAAGTAAATTGGAAATAACTTACCGATTTGAGAAGTAACTGCTTTCGGATTGTAATCTTCTATATTTGACGCTGTACGAATGATTTCGAACCAAAAATTTTGACAAACTTTCAAACATGCGTTATTTAAAATTGTCAAAGTGACGGTTTATATTAATTAGTAATTTGCTTAGGCTCTTTGTCTTCAGAAATTCATCATATTCCTTTTGAATGTTTAAATGAAGAAAATGGGGATGAAGTAGAAGGTAATCAATTCAATCAGTATAAGCGCACAATTATTTTCCACGACTATGGTATTGTATGCACGGCTTCTGTCATTATCATTTACAACAGAGTCAACACCTTCATGCAAGAGACAAAGCCGTCCGTTTATCTGCGCTTTCATAAAAACGAGCTTCCGCTATTATTAAATCATTTAAATCTAACGACGAGTCAGCCGAAATTGTCACGTTCATTGGCCATCATGGTCTCCAGACCAGACCTCAGAAACTCCAAGACTGTGTATGATATTTACAAAGTATATTGAAATCAGTGCTGAGATTTTTGAAAATCATTTTTGAGCTTAGTTATTCATGATAATGAATAAATATAACCAAGAACTCATTTGCCTTTGCTTAACACCTTCTGGCAGTCTTTTTGTGGCTAAGATACAAACAAAAGTGTCTTTGTAACCAGTAAGAAGAACTTTTTATTCGAAATAGTCGATACTACTTCCTAAATTATTTATTATTTCTCTTGACACAAAAGTCCTAATTTGGAACGACACAGTTTTCAGGAATTATAGATATGATCCATAGGCGAGTGCTATATAAAGTATTTACCTTTTTGTGACTTTACCTCCTTCGGCAATATCAAGAGATCCTACGGCCATCTTCAACCTAGAAAAAAAAACTTATTTGAACAAATAACGTTTGTATAAAGCAAACAAGATATACTCTTTCCGCAACGACAACATTTACAATGTAATTATTGTGAGCTTTTGGTCATCTCTATCGATTTAGAAACTCCTTTTATTTTGGAAACTTTCTGGTTTTTTTGGACAGATTATTCGGGTCATTCCGTTAGTCGAAATAACTTGCCTCAAATAAGTGTCTTAATTACGAAGTAAAAATACATTACCTCTGCTTGTAGGACTCTTTGACTGACTCAGATGTATGAAATATTTAAATTAAACTGAGCGTCAGTTGACTACAAGCAGGAAGTACGAATGGACACTGCTTACTATACACCAGTGGCGGTTACCTAGGGGCACACGGTAGGAAACATCCACGCAGTCACAATGAAGTAATAATGGATTAAAAAATATTTATGTTTCTTTTCGATTATTTTATAAGTAAAATAATTATATAAACTTTCTTTGGTCTTAAGCTGAGCTTACGTGAGCTTACATGAGCTTACGTAAGCTGAACTGAGAAAATTAATGTAATCTCTCACAACGTAATCTAGATTTATCTGTTGATATTAATGTGTTATGTTGTTGCGCAAGTGTGTTTAGTTATATGCATAATCCAGTAGCACCATGTACCGCCTTACGATGCTATTATAAAACAAAGCAAATGGAAGACCAACTTGTTAATAATGAAGTGGTAGTCAAAGAACGACAATATTACTTAGTCTATCGAAGATACGAGCCGCCACTGTTATACACCTTTTACTATTATAGTCTCTAACCCGCAATCATCATTTTAAAAACAAATAGCAATTGCAATGAAATATTACTCGTTAATTTGTTTTGTTTTTAGGTATTTTACGAATACCTATGTTGAACACAACTACGCTCTTTGATGTAGAGAGTGACTTTCAAAATATTCCATTCCGAATTAATTGATTTTTCATCTGCAATAAAAATCTGCTTCAAGGAAACAATAAAATCAATATGCACAATATCTTAATGTTAACAACATTAGCGCCATACTGTGTATATTAAATTAAAAAGTATTATACAGGCGCTTATTTAATTAAATTATTTTCAAATTGGTGGCAGTGAGATAATAATGAGATTTTATTAGTTAGTTGCACCTTAAGTGTATATAACAAGTCCTAATTATAAGCTAGAACAATTAAATAAACTACAAGAACATTGAGAAGGAAAGCTCTAACGGTAAAGAAAGCTAAAAAGAATTCATCGATGCAATAGGACGTCTTAGCTAGTAAGAGTGCTTGAATAGACGCTTTGAGTTTATATATGATGTCTCACGAAGAACTGCATGGAGAGAGTATTAATTAGGAAATTATCTTCAATAATCCAAGACCTTCGGTAATACAGGAACTAGTTACTTTAAAGGAAACACCCTATACATTATTAAATTCTTGTATTCGTAGTACAATTTTAAGGTCTGTACATTATCAAGTTTTCAAAATTTTCCAACGTGTTCCCTTTCATATATCGATCGATGTAGTTACTCGTGAAACATCCTGTATAGTATCAATAGTTCGATAGTTTGTTGGATATGGATTGATGTTGATGTGAAAATCATGCCATGAACAATTAATCATTTTTATCTCTTCTTTCTCGAAACGGGAAGCAATATCAGCCCGGAAAGGTTAAAGGTGATACGCAATGAAGGAACAAATTCACGGTTATCAAAAATTATACAATATCTTATGAACTTTAGCAACCACCATATGTAGAAGGCACCTTCGTCACGTGCATGTACAAATATCTAATAACATCTAAGCTAAGAATAACAGGTAAAATTAATTAAATAAATTTGCTTTTGGTCCCGGTCAGTTCGTTGAGGTATTACTGTATACAGGTAAGTGCGTATTAAAGTCATCATTCATATTTAAGATAAATATTGTACTTGCAATTTTAAGCCATCCTTTCCAAGAATTACGATCGGCCTTCATCTATGCGCAATCTTTATTTTTTGCAATGACAAATAAGACTACTTCGGCGGATGTTCACTTGACAAATCAAGCAGTAATAATTTCGTGCTCTTTCTCTATTAAAATTTTAAATAATGTATTATATAATCGTTGCAGTGGTGTAGGATTGCCAAGTTCCGGCGCCTCAGAGAAAAATATGTTCTAATCGCATTAGATCCTAGCGGTCATGGCTATTATAAGTGATTCGCTTGAAATATGATTCAGTTTGTATCCAACAGACATCGTACCCTCAAACTACAATTAATCAAGATGTAATTCAATTTTATTTTATTGGTTCTTAAGTACTAAAAGTATAATAAATTTGAAAAGTAATTATTAAATATTAAGTATAGTGGTGCTAATCTACCACCCTGTAGAACGCCTGCTTATAATATTTGATATGAAATACGGCGGAATACACGTAAATAAAATCAGTTTTATTAATGTGAAATATATTTTTAAAATTATTTCATGCATTAACGGACAAAAAAGTCTTCTTGTACACAAACCTGTTATACTATCTCTCGGTCGTATCACAGAAACACATGGAGTACCACACCGCGAAGAACACTGCAACCTATTACTTGGGCAAGTTAAAATCCCTGCTAGCTTACTTGATTGTTTCAGTAGCCATGAATTATGTATATACGTCATGTATGTGTGCAAGAGTTCGGTTGACTCAGTTCATACTACATCATTTGAAATTGTTTGAAAATGTTTTTTCGATTGTAAAACTGTAAATTTATAAATGGCATGTATACGTAAGGTAGAATACCATTCGGCGATTGTCGTAGTATGAAACGCCTTCCTATTTTACCTGTACGATTGTGTTCAGTACATACAATCGGCGCAAACTTTTCTTAACAATTACATATACCGATAGTCCGAAATTATCGGTACACTCTTAGTAACATCTAATCTTTAAATTGCCGCTGATGTCTGATTTCTATCATGCTGAATTTGCACAATATGTTTTAGGTATTTCTAAATGCTTTTTCTTTAAAATAACTTTATTGAATTTGAGCTTTAATCTTTAAAATAATGCATTTTCTTTATCAGGTTTCTCATTTGCATTTCTGATAATTTTGAAAGTTTTCTAATCTCTATTTCATTTTGAGCTTTTACGTAAAATGAATGGTTCTCGAGTCCCCAGTATATTAAATGGCCGGTACTTGCTACTTTGTACCATACCCATACATACATTTACTTATCGTGAGCATTCTCGAGTGTTATACATCTTACATAACATCTCTTTCGTACTATTTCTACATATTTAGCGTAAATTTGTAAATATGAGTTTTTTTTTGCGTATAAACATGTAGGGTGGTTTTCGGGTACAAAATTGGTGCGTTACTTAAGCCTGTAGTGCACGAATGTTATTTTTGAATTGATAAATTCAGGAGAGTTATATGTGCGCAAGCGGTTAGTGCTAATGTAGCGTCCGTCTTGAGACGGATTAGTGCATTAAAGACTTAACATAGAAAAAGTTTACCATATCGATTCTTTTCACACTGAATGATTAGCCATGATCTGAATTTCAGAAACCGTTAAAAATTCGTTTTCGCCTAGTACGTAGTGAAAGCTTTTTGGAACATTCAAATCGAGAAACTAAGTAGATAATAAGCAATAATTAACATCTCAAATATATAAGCGTTAGTATATCGGATTGAATGGCCCTTAGTTAATAGCTAGAACCACATACAAAATAAAGAACACACACATATACATACTAGTAAACGCAATCATTGCCATAATTACTTAATCGGCCTGTTTTCCTAGATTTATACGTATTTTAAACTGTTTCTGCTTATGAGTCACGCCAAAGTAGATTATGTATTTAAATTATTAACCGGTTTTAAATTATAGAAACGTAGCATTTCCTTGTTGGTGAGATGATACCATAGAACAATGCAATTGTAAAAATTATTTTTTTTACCCTCAAATTTAATCTCCAAACAATTAGAGGTCTTGGGAAAAGAAAACAGCCCTTACCTTTAATTTACATTGGATATGCTAAAAAAAATTGAAGGTGAAAATTATTTGAAGATTATACGAACAGTAGTAAGTGAGATTCTTGAATATACAGGGTTAATCCTCTACACCCTCTCGGAAAATTGTGCACTTGTGAATGAAAATTTTTTGAAACAATTTATGAGGTCTGATTGTAAACCTACATGTTGTCTCATAAGTTTGCAGCCACCCAAAGTTGTACGATTGTATTTTTTTTTAATGAAAAATGTTTAAGCATTATTGCCGTTGTCTTTAAATTTTGTGCCAAGAATTAAAAAGAAATAATTATAGATTTGTTAGTGACTAATTGTAAGTTTTAGTTTAAGGGAAATGGTAACAGGACATAAGTATCGGCAACCTCCGCACCACACAGGTTTAGGAACTTGGTTTCTCCCGTCGAAAAGGTAAAGGAAAATTCAAAAATATCGTTTTCCTTAACATCAGACCAAAATAATATTTTAACTGCACTATCTACATAGCTCATTGTATGCCATGATCTAAAGTATAGTACTGCGGTGTTTAAATACAACATTACGAACGCAATAAAACTGTTGTTGTTGTTCGAACGTGTATGTTAATATTTACCAATGTAATACCTCCGTTGTTATTCGTGAAAAATTATGGTTATGTATGTACCAATATGACCATATGCATGTTTTAATGAATCGTAAAATTTATAACTTATTATTGCATTTCGTTATGAACATTCCATGTTATAACAATTTACAATTTTGGTTAATTATGACTTATACTCAAGCTATATACGTGTAGAACTAACTAAAGTAGAGGTCTTTCATCTGTATGCTTACCACCACCAAGCATCAAACGTTCTTCAGCAAGAAAATATATGTTATAACAGCTGAACATGATGTTCCAGGCGAGTCTCTTCTTTTTGATCCCGTTTATCTATTTCCTGGATCCCTCTATTCGGCAAATATATCTCCAGTTAATGATAATTCCTTCACTTCACTTTAAACTCTTTAAATTTAAAGCGTAACTTCATCAACTATGCATCCAAAAATACTATTTTCGCAATATACAGCAGTGACACATCACAATGACGCTATAATAAGGATTTTTGAATGTAAATCTTTAAAATTGGTAAATAATTAACTGATGCTATCAGCAACAAGTGAGCGAAGGGATACTAAGGCAATCTAGAGTTTTTAACGTTAACTGTTGTAGAACATGATTCTTGATTTCATCGATGACACCGATGCACTGGCAAAGAAATTGTTGCATACCATTCATATTTAACTGCTTTTCAATCCCCAAAAGCAATGCTTGCTACATGTTCAGTACAACGAAAGAAACAAGCAATCATTTTCTTGGAAGTGCTTCGTGATCAGACAACTTTTGATGGAATTAAATATCACCTGGGAATACCTAAACGGTTGACTGTTGCCAATTTTCCATATTGTACGAATATATCCAAGCTCCACCACCTGTTATGTTGCTGTATACGTATTTTGAAGTTTCTTTGTCGAGCATTTCCCTTTTAACAAGCACATTTTTCGTGCTTTGGTCAAATTATGCGCAATACATCGGGAAAGAATCTTTTCCACACCTAAATATACATGCAAAATCGAATATACTGCGGTCTCCCGTATTCGTAAAGACGCCTTCATCTCACGGTAAGTTACATCCTGATTTCCTTCAATCATGTTGTGCATAGCATTGATGTCTTTCAGGACGACAAATTTTGATCTACCTTGATGAAGTTCATCATTGATGTAAGCATCACCATTACGAAATTCTGGGAACCAGTTGTAATCAATGGTGCTTCAATATCAAAATCGTTGTCGTGTTAAGCCTTTACTAAACGCATAAAGAAATTACCCAACGAAAACCGTCACATGAAATTTCCTCTCTTCACGTAGCTATCACAATCATTGTTCGTATGTAACATTCCTCACTATTGTGAAATATTAATTACCTTGAGTTTCCAATAAACATAATTAATATTTAAAAATGTGTGCAAGTATTAGTTATATGCATGTTATAAATTACGTAAGCTCATTGTCCGCTTATACTAAAAATACACGCACGCAATACATAAAAAATAAATAAAACACGGCAAGTGATGCATTTCCTTTATTTATCGATTGCAGAAAAATAAAATAAATTACAAATATCAATTGAATTTTCCACATTTTTCTCATCGTATTTGTTTCAGTATATGTATATAATATCTATTTTTTTTTAAATATAACTGTACTTATAAACCTAGAATTAAGTAATAATACTGCTTGCAGATATGTTATATTTTATACTTCTTTGTTTTTTTTTTTTTATTTCCTCATAGACGTATTTGATTGTTGACTTTACCCTGTTGAGATCAAGACAACCAAGAATATTCGCATGTTCATAAATACTTGAAGAGAATGAGTTTAAATTAAAATTGCTTTACGTTTGAGTATTTAGTAACGTGTGTTTGAGTAGATTTTCTGGAATGCAATCTAAGAAGTTGTACTTCAATAAAATGCTGAATACATTATTTTTAAATTAAAATTTACTTTTTCTGCAGGGATGGTGAAGCAACTTATTACATTCAAAATGGATAGAAGGACGCCAAAACAATCAGTATGTATTTTTTATCCCATTCTATCAGTTGCAGTTCTAATAAACACAAAGTTCTTGTAATTGTTTATTTCGTGCTAGACTTTTTGTTTCTTAGAGAGTGCAGTCTTTGTATATACGTTTTTGTCTCAAGATGTTCCAAGACAACTCCAGAACCTCCGTTCGGATATTTAGATCAGAGCAGATCAAGAGTAAAAAGCATGTGGAGTGGATCGGGAATCGAGTAACTCTAATTACTCTTTGACGTTCGCAAATATTGTAGTGTTCCTCCGTCCATGTTTGAGTATGATGGCGTATGCTGAAGGAGGTTTATAAGCTGCACCTCTTGCCAATGGGTTGTGAAGTGCTTGAAAGTATTTGAGTTTAGGAGTACGGTTTGAGTGGTCAATTTTTACATAATCTCTGATCCATCTAACACGTTCTTTACCGTTAATCTACCGCGATCAAATCTTCGAACGCAGTTTGAATACACACGGCTTATATTGCTTTCCAAATTTGTGTTAGTAAGCGTTTACTTGCAAAATACTCAATTTGCTGTTATTTTTAGAGTTGAATTAATTTGAACATGGAGGAACAAAATAGATTAAGTAAAAGAGTAACCGAGGCAAGAAGAAAGAGAAAGAAAAGAATAGACCAAGGAAAACATGGATGGGGGAATGAAAGAAATAAGTTTGAAGAGGGAGAAACAATACAGCACATGAGAGGACTGCCCAGACATAGGAAGGAATTAAATAAATAAGCAACAGGTGGCTGAACTCATGTGCTAACCCGATATGCTTAAGGTACCAGGGTCTTGAGAAAGAAGAAGAAGAAATGTTAATCATTCGAGAATTTACGTCTTATATAACTATGAATTCACCAGTTCGTGCATATATAATTTTAAGTGGCAGTTTTTCAAACTCTTCGATCTCTTGAATTGGTTACAACCATTATTCATTATAAGTAAGGGAACTTGTTATTTAAAGAAGTGAACACCTTCCTATTGACTAATTGTTAATGATCCCAAATTATTTTAGAATTTGGTCTATACTTAAGCAGACATTAATACATCTTCTTGTTTAATTTAAAGTCATTCTGCACGGTATTTATTACTTTCTATACGATGTAGCGATGAAATTATTACTACATGTTCTTTGTTTTTCATACATGTGTTGTTCTAAAATAACGGCCAACATTTTAATTAAACATCTACTAAATCTAACAGTTTCTTATACTCTTTGTATCATTTATGCTCAACTATTAATACGATTTGTAAATAGTAGGTATGTATGTTTATTGCACATCATTTTCGCCAAAAAGTGAACGTATGAATTTCAGATATGCGTCTCTAAAGAGATGACTAGCGAATTTCCTTTAAAAAGTGACGGGCAATCAAAATCTTGTTAACGTAGGAATTAGTAGTACGTATTTAACGTTAATTTTTGGTGACAATTATATGCAATGTTAGCACAGTTGCGTTTTAACAGGTGTACGAGTTTAACACTTTTAAAATTCACATTTATATGTATAATTTTACTTTTAAATTTGATTAGCAACATTGATGTTTAGCGGAAATGGTTAAATTTTGTTTCTTTTTCTACGTCTTTCATCAACATCAACATTCGCAAACCAAACACAATGACTCCAAGAAAATGAGATAAAATATTTCCATACATATGTATTTTTGTTAGGTACTCTTTTATTTCAATAATACTACCGTATAATACGTTTGTGATTGCTCCAGTGCATGTTTTTGTTGCCGCGTAAAGTTACGTGTGAACAGTGAACGCAGAAGATTACGTCCTGTTGACATCGGAACATATTTATATAATTACACAATAGATTTGTACCGAAAATTGCTGTAATTATTGTACTTGCTGGTTCTGTCGCCTCAGTACAAGTTACTAAAGGCATCGTTTGACTTGAAATAGGCGGAATAATAATTGTATATTGTACGTGATTTATAGTCATTCAACACCTTCTTTTTTATTACTTTTTGCTTTATGTAAGCAAATGAATAAATCTAATAAATAGATATAATAATAGTTTTAGCTAACAATATTTCGATGCTCACCATTGGTACCTCTGCTATTACAATACATAGACCAACATTTAAATGGAGGTGGCGTAAGTACAACTGAGTGCTTCACCATGATAAAGAAAGGCTTTCCCCATACAGCAATGTTTTGGCGAGGAAAATTAAAGATGTTCCTCATCCAGCGCACTTGCCTGATTTGGATCCATGCGATCTTTTCCTCTTTCCAAAGGCGAAAATCAAATTGAAGGAGGCGAAAATTTGATACACTAGTGGAGATTGAAACTGAATCATAGCTAAATAGACGTTGAACATTAACAAATCAAGAATCTCGAATATTTTGGGTTGATCAGCGTGGTTCTATTAGTTGGCCTTGAAGTTTGTTAGTTTGCATGGTAACTTAACTAAATTATTGAGCCGGTTACAACAGCCCTATACATTATTATTGCTATCACCTCTGATAAGAAAATAGTACATAATAGTTGAATTTAATTCGACTTTTGTGAAATGTTATTCGAGCTTTATATAAAAGAAAAAGCTTGAACTTGGAATGAAATAGAAAATGTTCATATGTTCCTTGTATTAATAATACTCAATTTCCTATACTTACTGTATCAGTACATGAAATATTAACCGCATTAAAAATACTGATGTCTCGTTTATCTTGAGCAAATAAAGGAAGTTTCGAAACCGTTTCCTCTTTCTGCGCACTTGCTTATATTCACATTCAAGTTGTCGCATCTATTTTAAACTATTCACAGTACTTTAGCGGCATACCAAAAGCGAAAATTCGGAAAATAAATTTTAAACGAAACAATAAATATCCACTACAATTCTATGATGATACGTAGTTGTACATGTATAGCTTTGCATTTCTCTTAGTTGCTTCTACTATCTTTAATATCACATCGAAAACATCACATTAAAAAAATAAATAATCCCAAAAAGTGGAGGAAATTAAAAATAAAAGATATTTACTATATATACATCGTTTTCACTACAAAACAACTTCTTGGGACTGGATCATTGTCTGTTTGACTAGATTAGTTTGCTTCATCGGTTTTTTGACCTCCTCGTTCTTGTTGATATACCTTTTTGGCGGTGGCCACGACAGCAATAGCTGATCTTCAGTCGCGTTGGTATCCATTTCCGTTTCTGTAGTCTTATCAACAGACATGAACAGTCTTCCGCTGGATGCGTCTGAGACATCGGAGGAGTCGCTGCTTTTGTTGCTGCCGGAATTATTTTGTAATAGAGGCTTGGTTGTTGGCCATTTAGCCCTTTGAGCATCTACATCTCTATCGATTTCATCCTTATATCTAAGCTGGCGCCATTTGCGTTCGAGTAGCGTGGTTGCTGATGAGGAATGTTTCTTATTAATCTCTTTGGCTGGAGTCGACGGATTAGAATGTGTCTTATCGCTCTCTTCTGAGAAAGCTCTCGTTATTAGAATTCTTGGAGATCGTTTTGGTGTTGCTTCGAGGACCGTTTGAATAACCGCAGCTCTTTTGTTGGAGTGATCATCGAATCCGAAAAATTTTTGCAAGAGCAAATTCGTGGTGCTCGTGTTCGCCTTAATACCAGTGGAATTGTTTTCAAGCTTCTGCTTCAAAGCAATCTGAATATCATCCTCTCCTATAACAGAAACCTCTTCTTCGTGTTTCGGTACTTGTAACGTATTACAGCTTGCCGTTTGCGGCATCCTTCTTTGCTGGGACGGCGATACGTTCAGTGCTGTGGTAGATCTCGGTCTCCAAGCGATTTCAGAAGCTATTCTCTTGATTTTTGGCTTTTGCGGACTTCCCACGGCTTTTTGGACGTCCAACAAAGCTTCAGATAATCTCCTCTGCAATGTTGGTTTGGACAGAAATCCCAATGGTGTTAACGATTGCCTTCGTGATCCGCAGGTAGATGGTGTTCGTGCTTGTATTTCCTGATTCATTTCATTTTTTGAAAGTTTCTTCCTCCAGTAATTTTGGAATGTTTTTCTCACCGTCTTGCTTTTTACCCCATACAAGAATCCGTTTACAGAAGGTGAACATGTGAGCAGAGTCGAAACTATTGATACGAAATGCGGATGTAATTTTGCCTTTTGTTCTTTTATTAAGAGAGTATTAGCGGATGATTCCCACATGATTACGCTGTAATATGGAAGATAAAGCAGCATAAATGAACCTAACAGTTGTAAGACAGTGTATATAGCGCTTCTGCCGCGAAACTTAGGACCGCCAGCGGATGGGGCTGTTACTGTTGGAACGAAGAATGGATTTCTTTGATGCGTTATGGTGACTTGGGCAGACAGAGTGACTTCGTAGATGGCTGAAGCTATTCTGTGCCTATGATAGCGCGCTATCATTAAAATCTGAAACAAACTCGTATTAATAGGAACATCAAAAACAACGGGCGGTGTATTACCTTCATATTGCAGCAGATTATCAAAGTTGCCGGTAGGAGGAGGGTGAGTGCGGTATAGAGAGCAGAGTACCATAGCGCCCCGGTTCCATTGGAAAAATCCGGCGCACAAGCTCCTAATCCAGGGCTGTATTTGTATGGGGCTATTGTAAACAGAGGGGGCATACATAACGCCAAGGATACAGTCCAACCAGCTCCCAAACCAACCAATATCTGCAACAAATTTGTTTAAAGTTAGTTCAGGGATGCTAGTATATTTTGTAAATGCGTTATTTCTTGCAACAATGACCTTAACATACAATCAAGATTGAAAAAACATACATATATCTAAGCATGGAAATTTCTTCTTATGGAAATCTAGTATTATTTCACATTCTATGGGACGTTGCCGTGAGTATTCTAAAAAGCTTGCTGCTGTTTTTACAGAGGAATTGCAAAATTTAATTTAATTTCAAAAGACTGTAGGCGACTCTGATAGTAACGGAGGCAACTATGACAACGAATAATGTGTTATTACCATCATCTTCCATAACATCTCATTCCGGTTTGAAACACGTACAGTATTGATTGTTATTTTGGACGTGGGAGTTTTGTAGGAGTGAATAATGTGAATTATTAAAAACTCCGAAATACACTCTTAAGTACTGAAGAAGTTACGTCGAATAATATTGGATTCGATCGCCTGCAGCAAAAACAAATTTAAACAAACTTACCATATTAGTCTACATATTTAACCTGTAGGAGATTAGACCCTTTAACCTACTATTAATTTACGTGTGGCATCACTTATAACTTGTACATACATACCCTTTTAGGACTAACTAAATGCCCATAATGCAGCGGTGACGCGATCGCGTAGTATCTATCGCAGTTCAAGCCGCAAACAGTCCATAATAACAGCGGATGTAATAGAGTAAAGAGGAATCCATGGAATGCACACGGGGCACCAATAGAGAGCCAATTATCCTTCGTCAGTCCTGGTGCGGAAAATGCCAGAAATAATACGCCGAGTAATGTATCCACCGCTCCCAAATGCAGAAGGAGTATGTTATTCGCCGAGGACGCCTGTAAATTTAGAAATATTAAACAGCGCGAGGCAATAACATAAATATCTGTAGTATTTGCGCTCAGCAAAATTGATTTTTACGTTTTACGTGACGTCGTAAGTTATGGATTTAGATGCGTAACTTGTTCTTTTTTTTACGTATTTACGTAACTTGTTTCCTAGAGTGATCAAGAGAGTTTGCATAAAATAAAATTCCGATTGAACGACAGCTTCCTGGACTAGTGAAATTACAATGGTATTATTGAATATACACCTGATGACCTATTAGATTTATCTCTGGAAGTCTTCTTAGAAATTTGTTGGATAAAGCTATGAATTAAGATCTATTTTTTTTTAATTCTTTTCCTGGCGCTCTTAATTAAAGCGGAAACCGATATCATATAGAACACCCTGCATATTATGGATTCCTTGCAAGATCTTAGAGTTATTTAAAGAAATTCATAAAATTAGTGAATTTTTCAAGAAAAAGCAACAACATTCAAGCTTTTGTTTATTTAGTTTATTTAATCTGACAATAGAAGAGATTGTTTTTTTTTGGTCTGGTCAAAAAAATTGTAACGTACAAACAATGTTTTACAAAAATAAAATGATTAGTGAATATTCGATATGTTGGAGTTGTTTAATTAAAATACTTCCAGTTTGTGGTAGGGATAACCGTATATCACAATTCGGTTTTATTAATAACGATGACAACAAAGACTACGTGAAATCCGCTTGCGTGCAAATTTCAATAATTCCAACCGATTGATAAATTACGTATTCATTTCATTTGTCATGGAATACAAAGCTGACTCTGGTGAAGTAACGAATAAGTCATACGCGTTGATTTTTAGCCGTGCTTATCTGAAATGATTTCAGAGAAGGTAATGATTTACATGATTAGTATTTGGTTTGCGTCGTGCAGGCGATATTTTTAAACGTATGACGACATCTCCCTACTTGCCTTCAATGTTAGT
>LR736877.1:4743221-4794769 GCA_902654985.2 Oryctes borbonicus | reverse complement strand
GGAGGAAATAACAATAAACTATGTATCCAACGCACAAAAGCCTCTCTAATATGTATAAATACTCTTTTTACGAGACCTCTATATACATTTATTCCGCCTCCTATAAAATTCCTGGCTACCATAGGTAGGCTTTTATAACATCATGTCGTGCGGTTGTAAAACGTAATCAACTAACGCCGAAATTACAATTTACGAAACAATTTCGGCACGTTCAGGAGACTAGCGGCAAGCAATTTACCGGATAGAGTCGAAGCATAATTTAGGAAGTAGATGCAATCTACTTTGGCCCTTGCCTCGTTGTCATTCCGATCACAGCCAAGGTTGCAATTTGCGTTATACGGAGTGTTGTTAACTGATTAATTAATGCGAAAATTATATAAATAGAAAAGTCGATTAACGAAACAGTTTCAAATAATATCCTGAAAATTGCAAGATATGCAAAATTCTTGAGCAGTACAATAACAATAACTAACGCTTGTATATAAAAAACAATGATGATGAAATGGCCGCAGAAACAAAAGCCTATTTCGCAGGGTTGGAAAAATTGTGTCTTTTAGCTCGACCTGCATCTGGAATATTTCGACGCGGACTATCCTAGTCCGTGCACCAAGCTGGGCTAAAACGGCGTGACCCGGTCCATTCGCACCTCTACTACAAACCATTCAAGTTTCATTAAATTCTGGAAGTGCAAGTTGAGTACCTTTCCTTGTTAATTAGAACATTAAAATCAATACTCGTAAATGCCCTCTTCAAAGTTAGTAGCCATTCGATGGGTTCTCAAAAGCCGTCAGTGCTAATAACCGTTCTCGTGTTTGTTACATTTTGTAGATCCGAGCTAATAAGCAAGAAGCATTATCGTTTATGTATATGTGTACAGCAGAAACGTTTGGTTTGGTAATTGTTATGTCATTAGATCTATGTAGGTACGTCAAGTTTCGAATGTAATTCCTTTGTCACTCCCACACGTGCTTTTGGCGCAGCTTAGAGCAAGTGTATGCGAGCAAGTTCGAACCTTCCCGCAAAACCGCAGAGCAAACACAAGGGTAAACAGACAATATTTATTCAATACATGCGATCCACATCTAGGTCACGTTGATGTGGAAGATACGGGATCCTTTGCTTCGTCCTGCTTATGTACGGGAAATTTTCGTCGATGTTAGTGGGTGAGTGCGTACGTAGATACCGTTACACCACATGGGAGTTCATATTCCAACGTACGTATCTAATTAGCACGTTAATTGCGGAGTGGCACCGCGCACGCTACCACTATGCCTTCCATCGCCACGTAAATGGAGGAAAATTTTTAATTGATCAAAGTAACTATACAATAAAGCTCAACTTCATCATTTATCGAGCGATATGTAAAAATCAAATTAATTGTGCCAAGTTAGAAGCAGGTTTTCCTGTTTAATTTCATCGAGAACTTAAGCAAATTTCGCCAACGAACCATGTGCTAATCTCGAATTTAAATGAGAACGAGCGTAACATAAATCCGATTATTGAGTTCGGATAATTAAATTCCCTGCTGGGAATATAAGCTTTTTTCTGTGAGAATCATTTCAAAATTGGAAAACATAATTGTAAGAAGCTGGTAGAGCTAATCGGTAGAAAAAGGGATTAATTCGTTCTTTAATTATATTTTAAGAACAAGCTATCTTACAACATTTATTTTAATTTGCCCAGTTAATATAAGTTTGGCGTTAATAAGAGCTACCTTCGATGCTTACATATTACTGCAAAGATTCGGATAACTTACCTGCCTTGTCAATAGAACAACTACTAATATGTAAACATTTAATATAAGTCCTAAGATCGAGATGAGTGTCAAAACCACTGTCAATGCGGTGGATGACATCTCCTCCGCCACTACGTTATGTCATCAAAAGGAACAGTCATCTTGCCCGTTCACGTAATGCCACCGATCTGAAAAGAAAATAAGTTTTATAGACACCCATATTTTGAGAATATCAATAATAAAAAGAGCTTTGTTTTATGGGTGCAACAATATGCCAATTAGGCGGATCTGAAGTGAATGATTTTTGCACCATAAGGCTCGAAACATCGCAGGCAAAAGCGTACGGCTACAAAAAATGTACTTTTCTTAACAATTACCTGTTTAGCTTCCTCATGGCATTGATGGAATAATTCACGGCAAACGCAATAAAAGTAGAGAGAAAAAAAATACACTAACTCATGGACATGTTTCTGCCTACCCGGCGTCATCAGTGTGGTTTCGAGAGTATTTTTCATATCTCTACCTTCTATCGCTGTTGGCTTACAGTTAATACCACAACTTTCACTTGAACGGCAGGCATGCGTTTCTTTGGCACTAGAAGGCGCCAAGAAATTTCGAGTTTGTCGTTAGATATGAAAAATACTCTCGAAACCACGCTGATGACGCCTGGTAGGCAGAAACATGTCCGTGTGTTAGTGTATTTTTTTCTCTCTCCTTGTATTGCGTTTGCCGTGAATTATTCCATCAATACCACGAGGAAGCTAAGCTATCTTAGCATTTAGCAAGTAATAAAACAATTGTAATATCCATTGGATCGGCGCCCATGGGATGTCCGGTGTACGTCAAGGTTGCAAATCATATAAGATTTTGCAATGTATAGAAAATAACTATGTATTTTTAAATTATGGGATTTTTTAATTTAACTAAACATTGTTATGGTCATGATAAGCGCATAACAAAAATTATTTTATGTATAACTAGCGCAGCAGTTATGTAACCTTCGTAATCCATATGAGGTTTTAGTTGCATAACTCAAGGAGCTCGTATGGGGAAATTTAAGGTTGTTTGAAGTAAAAGAACTTTTAAAAGACCCTGTTTAACCAGCAAATATTCTGAATAAATAATTTATTTGTTATGTACTGCAAATAGAATTAACTTGCACAAATAGGATTAGGTAACGTTCTTTTTACATCAAGGGGATACTAACTATAAGCACCTTTTCCCGAATTATTAATTCAAAGAAGATTGCTCGATTATGATTATGAATAAATGGAACTCATAATAAGCTGCAAGGGAAATTCGTGTGTATGTTTCGGTGTGCTTAAACTAACCGATTGAATAATTTAGTATAAATGGTAAACGTTTATTTATAGACTTTGGGGCTATTAAATTATTATGGGAAAGTTTTCTAATCCTTAGAACGATAATATCAAGGGAAACACTTGCGCTCACGGACTTTAATCTAATAAAGCACCACGACGATGATTAAATACCTCCCAGCTACGTTTTGCTAGTAAATATTGTGTTATTGTTTTCTACACTCTTAAGCTTAATCTTTTAAGATGATTGAATTCGACGTTTTGTCTGTACTTCTGGAACATTGTTAAATTAAATCTTTTTCTGCGGAACATTGTTCACGTGTTCAAATGAATACTCCCTTGGCGAAATGTTAAAGTTAATCTCGCGCAGACTTTCCTATTCACGTCCTTATTTTCGTAACAAAAACTTAGTTCGCAACTCTTTTTGCTAAACAAGATACTTAATTTTCCTAAAGCAGACGAAATATGAATTTGATAAAAAGCAAAGGTCTAGAAAGCTTCTAATGAAAAATATTACTTTTTTGAGGGATTCTACATACAAATCTAGACTGTTAAGATCGATAAATTAGGTTCTTTAGATAGATATGCAGAGAAGTTGAAAACTTTTTCTGGTGTAAATAGTCCCGCTTACTGTTTAAAGTTATAATTAGATCTGGGCAGGTCATACCAATGTTGTAAACTTTCACAGTGGCGATGATATTTTTTATAATAAAGGTTTTTGGAGCGGTGTGGCATAAAGGAGTCATTTTCAAAAAGATCCAAGCTGAAAGAATTGAGATGATCCATATCTTGATTTAAATACTTTCGTGGTGCGTTGCCTTTCCTCTGGGAGCCCCAGCTTATTCGGGGTGCCCCAGGAATCCACATTCCAACCCGACCGATTTACTTTCTTTGGAGGCGACATTCCAAAGAGTTTAATAGCAAATCTGGTAGTATACGCGGATGATCTACGTAGTTCTACGGTTTACACGTCGGGCCGCAAGAAAGAAATGAACACAAGAGATCTTCAGAGGACAGTGAATGACCTGATTAGGTTGTCCGATAAGTGACAATAAATAGGGACAAATGTATAAAAACACCCGCCTTTCCATCCTCCTCTATGGGCAAATACCTGGACATATTATTTGAATAGGCAAATACATAGTCGGAAACAGCCTACTCCCCTTGGTTTGTAGAACCAGTTCACTACAGATAAAAACAGAACTGCAACTTACGGAGCATTCACATAGAGTACAGCCGCGAAGCACAACCTTGAGGATGATTGCTAATGTCCCATGGTTTGTCCGCAACAAGCAGATAAGGGAAGGTCTTGGGATTTCGGGTTTCATAGAGCATGCGGGAAGTATTTAAAAACGAGGGTTAAAAAAAGGGATTTCAAGATTGAGAAGAATCCTCAATAGAAAATCCACTTGTTGCAAAAGACCCATCAAGGCCTAGCTACGTATGTGTGATAAAAAGCCTAAAGACGAAAAGCATGGCTCTACAAAGAGGTCGAAATCAGAAATTTAAGATATGCTAATTTGTTTCATGTGCTGTTTTGTGGAAAAAATCTTCGCTTGAATGCTCCAATAATTAGAATAATGAAATTATACAGCAGGTTCAATAACATTGATATTTTTGTCTTTTTTTAACAGTTTCAGTTATTCGAAGTACTAATGTAACGGTGGTTGCCTACGGTGAACATACACTCCCCGACAAAAACTTAGACACGGTAAGATGTTTTACGGGTTTTAAAGGTTACAGCATTTCTTTGCGAAACTAGCAAGATATATAATTAAGTTTTTATTCATCAAAGTAAAATAAACTTAAAAATATCTCCTCCAGTAATATATGAACTAAATAATAAATTATTACTCCAATGTTTAAACAATTTCTGCGACAAAAATTCAGACGCTCTGTTGCAAATGTAAAACAAAAATGAACGAATGAGTGATCAGTAATGCGTAGATTAATAGATTTATATAAATTTAACACATAATTTTGAGGGATATTCTGCCATTCAGTCACCATTGAAGTTTTCAGTTCCTGTACCGTGAAATATTGACAGCCTCCGCCAAAAACGCGACGTGCCAATTCACCCCACATGTTTTCAATAATGTTTAAGTCCGGTGACCGTGCCGGCCACTGTAAAGTTTTAATCTTTTTTCCTTTAAACCATTCAGTAATGGTTTTTGCTTTATGAATTGGCGCGTTATCTAGTTGAAAAACAAAATTGCGCCCGGCCCATTGGTTTCCACAACGTAGAAGATTGTCAGGCAATAAGTCTTTATACGTCACAGATGTCATTTTGTTTGTGCAAAACACTATCCCACTTTTATCGCGAAATCCAATCGCTACCCATATCATCACAGATCCACCCCCTAATTCTCTGGTCATTTTCACTTTTGGTTCCTTTCTCAGATCATGATAATAATGCGAGTACCCATCCGGTCCGCCCAAATTAAAACGTTTCTCATGGGAAAATATAACTTTTTCCCATTGTTTCTTCCAGGATATGTGTTCTTCAGCAAATCTCAACCTCGCTTCTTTGTGTTTCGCCGAAAGTGGCGGTTTTCTCAACATTTTCTTCCGTGATATTACCGGTGACGCCTTTAAAATCCTTTGAACATTACGCACGTGCGTTTGTACCCCCGTCTGCTCTGCAATAACTCTCGCCGACGGAGAAGAATTGGATGCACACCGCAATATCATGCGTTTATCCCGCTCACTCGCTTTTGGTCGCCCCTGGCCATTTGGTTTGCCGTAATTTTCCGGATCTTTTACTAAATTTCTAACGCAATGATCGCTTCTTCGTAACCGACGAGCAATTTCCTTCTTACTAACACCATCCTGGCGCCAGGCTAGAACTTTACCCCTTTCTATCAAGGATAATTGTTTTTTTCTACCCATATTGCAAACACTTTATAAAATATAATTTCTCGTGGTGAAATGTGTACACTTTACCAGCACAACCACTGCATATAAAGAGAAGTATCAAATTAAAACATTTTTGCTTATATTAATGTGATAAGTGCACAGGGTCTAAATTTTTGTCGCATTTAAAATTCCTATTTTGATCTGGGAAAATCTCAATCACCCCTCATAAAGCAATAAATACCCAGAAATGTCTATAAATGGACTATTTACATAACAAGTATTAATAACCCTCATTTACATTTTATATAATGTTTATAAACTTTGTTTCGTAAATAGAAACGATACCCGCGTCTATGTTTTTGTCGGGTAGTGTACATAGTAAAGTTACATCTATAAATATGTAGCTAATTAATTGCACGAGGAATTTTTAATTTTGTCATTTCTTTTTTAGTAATGCATTATCTAAATCAAGGGTTATTATAATAATACCTACTTAATGCATGCACATGATTTAATCTGATAACATTTTGCATAAAAAGTTACTCATTTTCGTTATAAATATTTTATTGATTTTATGTTAACAAAATGTAATCTAATATCTAATGCAATAACAAAATTAATACCAAAACAAATATTTGATGTTATCAATGTTTCTGAAAGTATAATTTACGTGATCATCGAACCAAGTTGATGCTTGATTATTTCATAGGTCGAAGGCATCAATTCATCAATTTCAAAATTATCGGTGTCCTCATCGAAAAGTGTCATTTTGTACTTTCCCAGCTTGTTGTTGGTGTTTTGAACAATCCTATCGATGTTTTCTTCACATTTACTCCTCAGATCTCTAATTTTGTACTTCAACTCTTTATGCAGAATGCTCTTGTCATCGTGTAATTTTTCATTTCCATTTTCGAAGATTACATTATTATTCTCGAAGTAGTTATTGTTCGTTTTGGCATCGTCCGTCATCTGGTAGTTTCTTAAGTTTATCATGTTTTCTATGCATTCTTCCAATTCGTTCATCTTTATGTAAGCATCTGCGACCCTACGAACTAGACGACTGCCTAAAATATCGACCAGAGCTTCGTTTTTATCTTTCTCTTTGTTAAGTTCGTCTATTAAGTTTGATGATTTGTCTTCGTACTCTATAGCCTTAGTATCAAGTAGTTCTTCGACTTTCTCGAAGGATCTCTTGAATTCCTCAAGGAGTTCTCGAGCGTGCAAATATTCATTTTCTAACGAAATGTATTTGAGCTCGTTCTCCTTCAGAGCGTTTTGCTGTTGGTCGATGAAAGCTTTAAGATGGGCAAGCTCTGCATCCGCCTGGTCTTTATCACAATTTAACTTACCGAAGCGATGGTCGAATTGCTTTAGTTCCTCCTCTAATTCTTCGTGTCTCACTTTTAGACTTTCAATTACTTGCAAGTGCTCCTTGATCTCCTTCTGATAGTTCTCATTTTCTTCGCTGATGCGACGTTTTTCACTACTTACTTCGTTTAGCCTGTCTCTCGTGAGTTGGTATCTATTTTCGGTGATTTCAATATCCTTCTCGATGCTTATATGCTCTAATTGAAGATGGAAATAACCATCCCATAATCTTCGATTTTCTTCTATTATACCATCACAGTCGACTACCATATTTTTACGACAATCACAATCTTTATTTTTCAGCTCGAAGAGCTGTTTTTGCAAATAAGTGATGTCATTGGATTTTTGTTCCAATTCCTTTGATTTCTTCTTTAGGGTAGTTTGCATTCGTTTTATTAGATTTTTAGCAGCATCATATTTAAAAGCGGTATCATTTAAGTTTTTGATTTTTTGAATGTACTTACAATTATCGTTGGTCTCATCGCACGTTAAAAGATGGTTATGCAATTCTTTGTCATGTTCTTGAAGTCGTTGAATGACATTTTCGGCTTTGTTAAGTTTCTCCTTACCGTCTTCGTCATAAATCGCTTGTTCAACGTTTATTTTTTCAAGTAGATTAATTTCGATTGTCATCTTATGAACTTTGTCCCGGAATAGGTTTAAATCTTTCTGGGCTTTTTCGATACTCTTTTTGCTCATATCCAATTTCACTGTTAAGGTTTTGATTTGCGATTCGCGATCTTTTAATTCATTTTCGACGACTTTATTCCTAGCGGAAAGGTGTTTATTTTCCCTGATGACTTCCTTATAATGCAATTTCTTTAATTTGCATTTTTCGTGCACCATTTGGGTCTGCTTTATGATATCTTTGCATTGCTTCTTAGCAGCTTCTTTTTCGTTTAAAGCTGTTTTTAATTGGTCTTGCATTGTTGTTAATTGTTGTTTGTAAGCGGATATTTCTTGAGTTTTGGTATCATCTTGGACGGATTTGGAACGCATATGTTCCGCGAATTGGTAAATACCTTCAAGGCATAGTAGGGTTTTTTGATAAGTTTCCGAATGTTGATCTTTCTCGCTGATCGATGGTAAAACGTACACGAAACCTTGATTCGATGTTTCACAATATTTAAACACCTCACTGGTTCTAGCGTAAAGGTTAAGTACGAAATCCTCCACCATTTGTAAGCGTTTCTTGTAATCTTTGTCGACCACCTTGTTCTTTCTTTTATCCCATTTACTTAGCTCCTTCAAAGTGTTTTCTATTTGCAACTTCATGGCTCCGACGATTCACACGTTTAAAACGGAAAAAGTCAATAATGAAACGGAAGAAACAAAAACACCTTATTTCGTAAGAGCCATCACCGAACTGATTCTGCTGTGTTCTCCCGTGTTTTATCTTATCGCATCACGTACGCCAATCGATAACATTCATCGAAGCGGACCGATAGCTAAACGAAAACAATAGAGTAAGGCGAGCGCGTATTTTTGTTTACGTCCGCGAGTAAATCTACACACATGTAAGTACGTGTACACATCTGTCTGTCACTCGCGAATATATGCTTTTTATGATCTCTCGCCAGTTGCGATGGTCAAAGCAATGTAAAGCCAGCGTGACGTTAAATTTCTCATTACCACATTGTCGCTAAACGATCGTAGATGACTACATTCGCTTGATTATCTCGTTAGAACGTTTTATGTAATGTTTATTGTATTTTAAGCAAACGTGCCTTTACTAAGGTACGTGTGGATTAAGCGAAAAAGAAAAATAACTGTACTGACAGGCACTCTACACATATTTACCTCTTTAGATTGGAAAATGATTGTTAATTATGGAAAGCAACAAGATGTAATTGCGGGAATAATATTTTTAGAATGTCAATATTTATTACACATTTATTTACTTAGTCATAGATATGCCAAGTACAAAAGGTATTATGCCTTAAGCATATTATGAAATGTGTTTAATTAAGTACGGTACAGTGAGGATTCAAAGTATTCCCTTTGTTAACCTTTGTTAACGATGGAAGCTAATGTTTAAAAAAATTTCTATGTACTGTAGGCTTAATTTCACTTAGTTCTTCTTGTTTTTACGCAGTTTGATCGCCAGACTTCATCGAACAGCTTTCTCTATCGTTTCTCAATTTTAAAAGCTCAAATTGTTCTTGTTATTTAATTCTGCGTTCTATTGTTCTCGTTATTGTTTTCCCTTAGTTTTGTTTTGTTAATTATTATTTCTTCACTTTATTGAACTTTGTTAGAATTAATTTTATTAATTACGGTTTGTTTGAATTTATGGGTTCTCACTAGACAATGTCTCTATTTCTCAGGTTTCTTTTTATATTGTTGCTTTTAGGTTTTTTAACTCCTGCCCAGAGTTTCGTCCGTCTCCTAAACTGATTCAAAATAAAATAAACCTACTCTACCTCTCGCTGCAGTGTCCTTCTGATGTACTTGACATTACAGGGAGCAATCTTGCGCTTCTCTTAGCAAGATCAGATTAACAAAAGAGGTTAACCTTGGGACAAAAAGGGTAAATTTTCCAAGTACCAATTCAAAATGGATAACTTCTCTTCGTAATACCACCAAGAAGACATCATCATCTTCAAAGCTTTTGCGCTTGACTCCAGGTTCTGCAGATTAGATTTGCTTGGGTTATTTTTCGTTATACCTCACAACTTACTTACAATTCGTCGATGAAAATTGAGATCGTGTGGATTAGCAAGGAGTTCTTTACAGATTTGCTCTTGTGTGCCTATTTTGCAGTAAATTTTCTTTCTGCTTACTTTCCCCATATTGTGAAGACGGAGACCTGTTGTCCAGGTAGGGCCAATTTTTTTGTGTCGATTGTTGCGTATCAATTTTTTCTGGATTTTTTATACCAGTTTTGCTTAGTTCCATTTGAGATAGCAGGAGCATCATTAATAGGGTTTCTGCCTAATTTCTGATATTTGGGCTCGCTCTCTCAAAATAACTTAGACTTAGTTAGACACACTGCTGTTTAGCACAGCATTAGCGATGATATTTCATTTTTATTCAAATTCGAAAAGTACCAATTCAAAAAACACAAAAGCTTTTGCTTTACTCTATTAGAAGTAACCAAATACCAACCTAGAAACTAGAAACTAAATGTAGAATTATTTGTCTTGTTTTTTCTCACCTATAGATATTGCTTACAAATACGCCCAGATATTTTATTGAATATAAGCGAAAGCTAAAAACAAATTATAATAAACGAAGTAGCCTTATGTAATTTTAATTTAAAATGTTCCTTTTACAATAAATTAGCTTGTACGTTGTAAATTATGTTAACATCTAGGCATCTTTGATTTTAAAAGCAATTTGCTGAAATGGTATAATTAAATGGTTGCTTATTTATTTATGGATTATTATGAAATGGGAAATTTTAGCACGTTGTAACAGAGACATTTCAAGAGAGCCTTAAAAATAGACGGTTTCCAGAAAAAGGTTTTTTGTAGACGTTTTTTTTTTTTTTAATTATATAGGTATATTAAAGTAACGGGGTCACTTATCCCCTTTATATGAAGAAAGATATTTTCACGGCATGCTTGCCATGACTATGAAATTATTTTCGAAAAAGGTTGAGATAATAAAGCTATTTATTAAAACATGACATCATACATTTTCGTCTTAAATAGAGAAATACACATTACGTCATACGACATACAGACGGGCTTATTTGAATCGAGCGCGTTCACTCGTCGGGGGACCTACTTAAAAACAGATAAATACCTCATAAAACCAAAATTAGAATTTACAAAGAAGTAATAAGACATGCGGTGACTTACGCGGCAGAAAGGATAATTTGGCGAATTTGGCCCAATAAAGGAAGCAGAAAGTATCAGAAATCGAATGAAGACCGAGATAGATCGAAAATTAGAAGGAGAAAACATTGTGAGATTTTTTAAAGCTCAAAGCCTAAGGTATATAAAGATATAAAGGGAAAATGAAGAATATCGGAGCAGAGACCGGAAAGAGTGAAAATAAGAGGAAGATCAGGGCTAAGATAGAAAGACAAAGTTATGAGCGACAAGAGGAAATTAGGATTTGATTGAAGAGAAGCTTGTAGGCACGAGGAAAATTACTTTTAAAGCGAAGAGACATATAATTTTATAAAAACAGAAAAAATATTGTAACATAAACGGGCCAATTCCCCGAAAACACTTTCTCTCGTATATATATAGCTTAAATAAGCGGCGTACATATAATTGGTTAACTGTCCCTAGTACCCAGTGTAAAATTAATTGGTGTCGAGAATGATGTCATTTAAGTTTGTGATTATTATTACAATATTCAAATTATTGAGAGCAATTTGATCAAAATAATGAGAATCGCAGATGAAAACTAAACAAATATTATTAAATTAAAAGTGATTAAAACAAAGAATCTATATTCTTCGCTAATGAGAACGCAGAATCGAATTTTGCGTGAAATACAAATAATGAAGCACTTCATCTGGAGTAGGCTTGGAAGTCATGCGAATAAATTATCCTGACCCGCCAAGCATAAACAATTATAAGCAACAATCTTACCATAGCGATTTCAACCAGTAATTAACGAGTATAATACACTTGATGTAATGCCAAGGCCGCGGCGGAATTATAGCTTAACATCCAGTAAGATGTAAAAAATGTTATGGTTGAGTTGACGAGGACGGATACGGATGTGAATACAATAGAATCCGAGTAAACATCGAAGGATTTAAGATAATGTTTTGGGAATTTCTGGGTAGCTGAAACAAGTTTACCAACGTTACGTATATTTCTCAGTAAACTTTATATATGCATAAGAAGTCAAGTGGAATGGTATTTTTAATGATGCTTATTTACATGTCTTTAAAATTCCTTTCAATACGAGAGTATTTTAGACACTGTAGAAAAAGATGAATAGCAGCACTGAAAATACACGTACAGGTATCTCAACCTTTGTGTGCTCCTATTGTGTAAATAGTATGAAGCTATAACAAAAGCTATGAAGCTGATAACATAATAAATGTCATATTTTTTTCTGCATCTAGCGAATGGAAAACTTGATTGTTCTGTACGGTTCTTAGCACACTAACTGTTGCAGAAATCTCAAATACTTGCGTTATCCCTAATTAACACGTTTTTATCCATTTAATTTTGTTAGTACCTACGTAGACAAAATATTTCGAATCAACAGTTAAGAACAGCAATGTCTATATGCAAGACTCGTTAACTGTGAATAACAACAAGTATAAATTTCTTACACGGTAGATACGAAAAAAAGAATATATAAACAGTGCCACTTTATAAGATGACGTTTTTAGCGTCTAAATTGGGCAAGGTTTGGTTTTCAATGTTAAACACCTTATATCTCGAAGGCTATGTCTAGTTAAAGCTAAGTGTCCAAATGAATTTCGTAAAAATTTGCTAATTATCGATCGCCTTGTATATTCAGAAATATTTTTGCAAGATGGCTTATGGTGTCCTATTACATTACCTGAAATTCCTGACGTACCGTTTATACAATAGATGCAGTTCTACAATCACAGAAGAATTCTCCCATCAAAAAAGAAAAATACGATAAAGTTCTCACAGGTACTACTTTGGCGCAACAAAACGCAGCCTTGCTAAAGTAGCACTCTGAGAGAACTTCTAGGCGCTGTTTCCTGATACATAATTTTCACGTCGCTATGCACGAGAGGCAAGTGCGGAACAATTAGTGCCTTCCGTGAATACCCTTGATATAGCTCTACGGCTCGTATTGCAAACGACGTCTGGTAAATAGATATGCGAACCGTCCCATCTAATCATGGCGACTTTGCCGTTAATTGGTTTCATTCTAGTGCAAAATTTTGGTGATGAAACGCTCTGTTTTGAAGGAAAAATAAACGTGTTGAACCGTGCATGGCTGTGTTGCTAGGTAGTTTGGCAAATATTATTTATCGATATCAAAGATTACTTTTCAATTAATTGGTAAAAAAATTTTGGAGTTAGTAGAAATAAACTAACCCTTCCTATAATGAATATTCTTTCCTTTTAAAAACACAACTTTTCGAACGTAAATAGGTTTTGATCAAGTAATGCGAATCCGCATTTCCGTAAACATTGTAATGCAAAATCATGGCAACCACATCACTGTATTGGATATCTTACTAGTTCTGCTCTGTAGGTTTCAATATAATTTTACATCATGCCTACAATTAAGTTTCATAACAAGAAAAAAACTTTCCGTTAACAAAACAAACCCGTGTAAATGGCTCACCTGTGTATACATATCTTATGTAAAGAATTACATAAAGTAAAAAGTTTTTAGTTTTTAGGGCAAAAAATTATAATCTTATCTGGTGCTGTGCTTTATGTAAAGCGCGGTTGATGGTAAATAAAACTTATTATCACACTATCAAATGCAAGTTGTATGCTTGCCTGTAGTAGTAAATATATCTTCTAACTGAAATCGATTTTATGAAAGTTAAATAAAAGATTAAAATTGATACTAAACACTTTAAATATAATATAAATTTGGCGCTCCTAATAAATTATTACATAAAAATAAAGCATGCTTTCTCTTTTGACGGAGCATGTAGTTGAAATTTTCACTTTTACTTTTTTATAATGACGAAACCTATTACATTTCTCTCGAATATTAATACAGACTGATAGATTACTATGGTTCAAGTGATACATAACGTTCAAATATTTACTTTGCCGGCATGTAAGAAGAAAACGACTAGATACTTAGAGAAAGAATATTAACGAACTTCTATTTTTAGATACTTAAGTGACTGGCAGCTTACACTTACTGTTAGAGAGAATCTAACGACATAAAAGCGGTAAAGAAGCAAAAAGCACCGCTTAATACATCGGCTCCCAGAAAAATATACTTATTGTCGGTTAATGTAATACAAAAACTAAAACAATTAGTAAGCAGCCAGTATTTTAATGGTTATATTACCTTCCTATGTAACAAGAAACTTGCCCAGGTTTCTTGAAGAACATAATTTACATACGGTGCACATATATTAAATTTGCCAAATTCTGGAAAATATGGGATGAAATTAATTCCTGCTGTGCCGATAAGGTCCAAACAAGCGAACAGGACTAAGATACCTGAGAGTACCTTGAACAGACCTTTGACATTGCCGGTTAAAGGGACACGACTACAGGATGGAATTCATGCGATTAGCTAAAAATGCCTTGTCGCCATTAGGGTGACTTCTCTGGACGACATCCTAAGCCATCCGTTACTTGAGGGCGGAATAGAGAGGGGGAGAACTTATTGCGTTCATTGGGGGACCAAAAATGGGAACCAGCTTCACGATATGAAAAACGTTTTGCGCTGGTTCTGTACTCTTAGCGTACCGATTTTTTGATCTTTAAGGATGCGATAATAGCAACATGTTTTTTTCATTTTGTACTGATTAATTTATTTTGCACTCCTTTCGTCTTCGAGACATTCAAGAGACAAATGGGAACTAATGTGTTCCTTTATTTATTCTTATTTTTCTAAGTTTTTGAATATCTCGAAGAGAAAACACTGTGTGTTGGCTATTAAATAAGGGTTCTCATCAATTCCGAATCTTAAGTATCACGAATTTTAACAAATCGAAAATGTAAGGACCAACTTCATGAACCCGTAAGTTTCTGGCATAAATCTAATAAAAAAACGAAAAGATCAGTAAAGCTATGTACACAAGCAAAGGTAAGAGCTATGTTTTCCTGTCTTATAGTATAGCTTTTCTTTATTCTCATCCATTTTTTCAACCTTAAATAAGAGATTATGCGGAGGGCAGTACTCCACTTAGCGACCGCTAAATGCCAAAAATTCATCAAAATGCAAGAATAAAATCTCTTTACGTCGCAATAAAATTTTAATTAAGTAAAAGAGCGCCCCCTATCTTGAATAAATAATCGTATAATTCGCGCGCTGTTGTATTGCGAGACATCAAAATGCAAAAAAGGAGCGCGTAGCGTGTTGATTTCGACAAAAACGGACCGTTAAACGCTGACTACGCTCCATTTTCATTTGCGGAATGAAATTTTGATACCGGGGGCGACCGCAGCGCTATTAAAACCGCGTTTCGTCGGGCTGAGAAGCATCGCGAAGGGCGACTGTCAGCCAAATCAACTGTTTGCATAGTTTAATAGTGAGCAGGGCTCGTTCTGTTACCCTGGGGGTTTGCTTGCGTACAGCATTTATATATTCAGTAGGAGGAGGATGTGATCTTTCCTGAATAAGAATTACTTTGCGAAATTACATTTCGCGTTTGCTGTTCCTTTTTCGGCGTCTTGACCATTTAGGTTTTGCGTGGTTAAACGGAGGAGCTACATAACACCCACGTGCTCCTTTTGTAGGAATATGATTCTCAAATATTAGGAGTGAAAATATTTCACAAGAGTCTTTGATTTTTCTAGATTTACGTTAACAATAATGTAACCTTGTTGTTCCCAAATTTATTTACTTTTAGTTGTACGCACGTATGTGTATACGTGTAAGGTGTCTCGCATTATTATTATTTACTTACAGCTTTGCCGTAATTTTAAAAACAAATAAAACAAATATTTAAGAGGTACATATAAGTTTTTATTGTTGTATACGAAGATTACTTCAGCTCTGCTCTTTAAGTATACTTCATGTAATGATGATCGAAATGTCCTTCCCTACACAGCCTACAAATTTGAAGTAATCGACCAACTGACTCATGGGATTCTCGATTTACATTATTTAATTCGTACATCCGTTCATGTTCCAGAGGAGATCTAGGGGATTGAGTTTCAATGACTGCGCTAGTGACGCAACAGGATCATAGGCAAATAGTTTGGAGAATAGTAGCAACATCATATACTATTGGCTGTATCTATAACGTCGATGTTGTAACCATAAAGCGGATTTCGATATACAGGATGGGGAAATCTGGTGTGGCTTAATTACAAAGGAAATTTGTACCATTTTATTGTGCCTTTGATATGTGAGCAAGAAGTGAAGGATTGCCTGGCTTCTTCTCCAGTGAAACCACGTTTATCCTTAATGATGTCTTCAACAGACACAACAATACGCAATATACACAAGAACTAAATGTATAACCAGGCATAATTAGAAGATTGGATGGGTAATTCCTATTCAAACTTACTCGGTAATAGGATCATGCCAGATTCAATTAGTTTATTTCCTCATCCAGGCAACGACTAGATATTAACAGACGGCTTTTGATATCAACAAGGCCGCATTTTGAGGTTTCTGTCAGAAATTGCTTCGATGAAAGCTTTCTGGGAAGGTGAATAGGTAGATAAGATCATCGGATTTGACTTCTCCAGGGGCCATTTAATTTATATTGTACCCAACCGGAGACTATAGAAGATCTTGAAAACCGAATCTCAAATGCAATGGATAATGTCTCTCATCAGTACTTGCAAAATGTGCTTTCTGAATTGAAGCCAGCTGGATACGGCAACAAAACTCCTACTCCACGTAGTCTGCTTATTCCCAATAATCATTTACGCTGCACTTAGATAAGTCATGGGATCACCAGAAAAAATACAAAATCAACGATAATGAATGGAAGCGGCATATAAAGGCACAACAGAAACGAAGAAATATCTTTTTTCATTATTATTTGTTCACGCATTATTATTTGTTACAGGCAATGGACGCAAAGAAATTTAGTAACTCACTATTGTACTGTTGGTTGCATGTATTAATTATTATTTACGTATGTAGATACCACACAACGTTTTGTCTTAATTTTCCTAATAAAAATGTCGTTTTTTGTACGCTTGGTATGGGTTCATTCCACATTCCTTCTCGAAGCATTTGATTTACCTTTAATTTTAATTGTTACATGCGTGGCGACTTTTTTTTATTACTTACACAGCTTTCTTGCTCCGCGCTCACAATTAAACCTATAAGCTTTTGCGATTTGCTAAACTTAAAACATTAACATGGTAAATCCGTTTACATGCATTCATGCACAAATAACGGCAGTCACAAATAAGTCACAAAGGAAGTGAAAGTATAAGTAAAGTAGAGAAAAAGATGATAATCGAACCCAAATGTGAAACGTACATTACATACCTTGTTAAAATAATAAAATTGTAACAGATGTAGAGAGAAAATTTAAATGCTTGCTAAAGTAATAACAGTAACAGTTGGAGCTTTCTAGAACAATAAATCCCTAAGTTCAATCTATTTGCGCTTAGTATTTTTGAATTAGTAGCTTCAATAGATAGAAAATTTTTGATTAAACAATATATTATTTTGGGAAAATCCGAAAGCTACCTGGGAGTTTTAGAGAGTAATTAAAGTGCCGAATGTGAAATATATACGACATATACGATGTAGTTTGTGTCATGATTCATGATAAAAAAAATACAAAGCTCATAAATAATGAGATACAGTTCAATTATAAATGTTATCATTTCATGCACATATTTGCAGTTTTGTATGCGATGCAAATATTTACAGTGTATATGATATTTTCCACGGACGATTGAAAATAAACTACAGATAGATACTTCTAAATTACTCCCGAACGTTATGAATATTAAATTCAGTCGTAATAAGCAACTTTTCAATTAAAATAAAAATCAATATCCAGCAATCACTTCATCAAGTATATAATATATTACATAAAACACTAAGCTTAAATCTCTCATTTAAAACGTTCCGCAATAAATCGTAGCTAAGCTTACAGGATCAGTAGGACGTAAACATTCTCTATGATTTCGTTAATATGTGGGATTTGTGTGAGACAGCTGGAATACGTAGTAGTTCTTATTTTGGTCATTTAGTATCAGTCATTTTATCAAAAAATAATGCTAAGATAGCTTAGCTTCCTCATGGAATTGATGGAATAATTCACGGCAAACGCAATAAAAGGAGAGAGAGAAAAATACACTAACACACTAACACATTATTATTTATTATTATTATTATTATTTATTATTTTTTGGTTATTGTTTCTAGACATTTTCTGATGTGTCCAGTCATTTTATATTTATTAATTCCAGACCAATAAGTAGCTTCACCTCCTAAATTGGAATTCGAAGAAGGAGTTGAACACGCTCATGTGGAAGCGTATCACTATTTGCACTATTAATGTTACACTTTAATTTAATGTTAAGTAACACGACGATGTTGTAATAAATACCTGTATTAAGGTAAACAACGTTCTATATTCTTAGTTCAACATTTTCTTCCTCGAGGTCCATTTATCATTAGCTTTATTGATCATATCACCCCTTGTCACCTCAATAGGATGACCTGGCCGCTCATTAAAGATGGACGTTCGACTACGCTTAAATTCATTAAAGTAGTATCTGGTGGTAGTTACCGAAGGTGCGTGGTTCTTGAAATTGCATCCTATCTCTCTTAGATTTCTGCACTATTATTCTGTTTCCGTTATTTCACAAATACATAAACTTACTCACTTGCCCAACAATTATCAAAACGACACTACTCAATGTGTTAAGGACTTAACATTTTTTTTTGTTTTATTTTATTTTATAAATGTAACCATTTTTATTTATTTGAAAGTAATATTTTGTTTGTGTCTATTTTATGATAAATTGAATGTTTCTTTTGTTTTGCGTTGTATAAATTTATATATTCCATATTTAGCATCATTTAAACTGTAACGTGTGCGCATTCAATGTAAAAATACGTATAATTCCTTATAAAGTTCGCAAATATTTAAAATTCGTCAATGTTCTAATTAAAAATATCTTTAATGGTCATTTATTATATCTGTTTGATGAAGCTCCTGCTATTTCATGTATTAGATCGAGCGCTAGGTAAGGAATGTCCGCCAGTTACCGCCGGTAACGTACACTTACGTACAAGTTATCGAAACTTCGTCGGAGGTCGAACGTACGAACTACCATGACTTCTCTCTTTCGCTTGTGAGTTACGCGCTCAGACCCGCACTATCGTTGGTTTCTGATTTTTCCGCTTATACATGGGGACAGCAGCTCGGAGCAAGATACTAGAGGTGGTGCATCAAATAAGTACACGAAATAACGCGAGCGTCTAGGTACCCGTGAGTTGTATAGCATCTTTTTGCGGTAGTGATCGGCTATTTGCTGCTGTCGCCCAACCAGACCCTGATGCTCCGGGAGGGTTTCGTGGTGGCCCTAGCGTTCGACATTGAATGTTCCGATATATTTGAATACGTACACAAAGAAGGAACCGAATTATGAAATCCATATAGTATGCTAGTTATGTATTTGAATTTATATATATAGATATATAAGGGAATTATTTAATAAATATATTTTGTATATCTTCGTACTGTGTTTAATTTGAGATCAACTGATTAAGCAAGTAAACACATAAGAATTACATGTAAGCAATTGGTCCTTTCGCCTCACAAGAAAGATACACTGAAGCAGACGACTACCGGCATTGTTCTTCAAACTAGGAGAACGTAACACAATGAATCTCCCCGACATTTTGACAAATTTTGCTAAATAATAGTAGGTAATGAAGATTTTGATACAAAGCGCCATCAGTTTACAAACACCGGTACTTCTTATACTATCCTCGTGATTGCAAATCTGTTTTTAATTGCCCAACAAAAAAAAAGTTAACGCTAATAGAATAGATCATTTTAGTCATCCGATAAAGTTAAAGAAGTAATTTTGTAAAATAATTTATTAGCGGAGAAGCGGGTAATCCTTGATCGTAAATCGAGCCAGTCTGCATATTTACTCAAACCAATTTTTGAAGAACGATGAAGCAATATCACTGATAAAGCGATAACCTTACACGATCCGAATTGATTTACGACGAATTGTATCAAGCAGTTGAAAAGCGACATTGGGCGGTAAACAATTTTTCTTCCAGCCATTATTATGTTTTTAGTAATTGTGTTTCTCCAATTGTGTTTCCAATGTTTTCATTCTATCAACGGCTTCAGCATGGGTACGTAGATATTTTTCGCCGTTCTACTTGCGTTTTAATTTACGTAAAGGTGTAGCCTGAAAACGATAACCGTTGCACGGTGCGAAGTAATCTCCATGTTGTGATGTTAAAATGTATACGATGTTACTTAAATATTTTTTTCTTTAACCGAATTCGAACAATAAAAAGAAAATAATCAGAAAAAATGTATGCATAATGCCCTATTTAACCCTCGGTCTATAACATGAATATTTGATTTGGGTGAAATATTTGTTGGTTTAGGGCTTTAAGCATTGCTTAAAGTGTTTCTCAATCAATTCGCAAAGTGGTTCGAACAGAAGTAATTGAAGGGTTTCAATTGTGTTTATGAGAACTTCAATTACTTTAGTCCTTGAGTTACTTTAAAAGTAACTGATGCAGTTCAAAAGTACTTTAAAGCCTCAAGTACTGAAACAAAGTACTTCAAAATATCACCTTCTTTTAAAAATGATTAAAGCACACTGCTCTAAAGGTGCTTCAAGCACTACATCGAAGCAGCGTTTAAGATCGCATGAAATATTTCAAGAACAAAGCGTTAGAGAGGTGTCGAGTCGGTATGCTTGTCGAAGTCTGATCTATGAACTGGCAGAAGCAGCTTTCATGGATCTTATATGAGTGTCACATGTCTGATAATTATAAAAACAACGGAAGGGAGCGTTTGAGACATACAGAAACTCAAAGAACAAAAATCAAGGATTCCTGCCTTGCAGGAATCTGCCTCGAAATAATTACTGATAAAAGTTAAATATGTTAAAACTCACGTACGACATTTAAATTGATCTAAATGTGCTAATAATAATGCAAAGTTATACCTTGTAGTGCGGTATATTTCAAGTTTTTATTGTTTGCTGTATTTATATTTCGTATTTGAAGCATTTTCTTCTTTATCTTTTGCCTTCTACCATTACAGCGTCGGTTGAATCATTCTATGGTTAATTAGCAGATCAGCAATAAAAGTGTACAACACTCTAAACAAGAGCAACGTTAAATCCTAATAAAATAGTGCCTGCAATTAGAATGTAAAACAATGTTTCCGGGTTGGAACTGCGTCGTTGTCGTGGTTTCTGCCGACGTTTCATCCTCGCTCTTAGGGCGGATCTTCAGGATTCTTACTGGGCACTGTCTGGGAACTATTCGTTCTGCAGGAGTTTATTTATGATTTGTTACGAGTCAATCGATAAACCGTAGCACGCCGTGTATAAGCCCCTCCGGAACGAAGATATCCTATAAAAGTGAGGACGAGACATCGGCAGAAGCTGCGACAACAACGCGGTTCCGGTATGGTGTTATTGTGTTAACGCGTTGCATACCTCGCATACAATAATTATACGCATCAAGTTATAGGCAACAAAGGTGGTACTCACAAAGAAAACTATTTTTTTTTGACTTGTAATATTATTCTTGTGATAACGACATATACTCTAATTAGAGTGTTCAATAAGTGCAGTAATGGTTAGATATGATATAGACAGTTAATAGACTTGTTGCCCTTCAAGGATTTAAAATCTGGAAATCGTATTTTTAGAGATAGAGTATGTGAATCATGTACAAGTGAGTGATAGCGTATATTTCACAACTACACAATACAAAGCTTTAATAAAATATTTTCTTTAAAGATAAGAAAACTTTGTAAAATGTTCCTATCTTGATCGTGTCCAATGCGGTTTAATCTAAATCATACTAGATTGAGCTATATTATCAATTTAGGACAATAGGCGATCTAGTTTACGAAACTAGTTGCAATCGCATCTACAATAATACCAGGACGAAACAAGGATATACGTTACGGAGGCTAAACGAACTCATACACCGCCGATCGGCGGTCGCCGTTAATATTAACTTCGTCCATTCAGCAGCTTGATACGTATGGCAAACTTGGACGTTACGCAGTAAACCTGTACGAAAGTGAGCCTTGTGTTCAGTGCTCATTTTGCTCAGCCATCCAAGTATACTTTTGTCCCATCATACATATATGCCTAATTACTACAACGGATCCAGTCCTATCAGTACACGTGCAATACCAGCTGTATTGATAACAATTTCAAATTTATACAAATGTTGCCCCCCAGTCTGGGACAGTCGTTTCTGAGTTAGCAGGAACTTGGTTAGCTCTGAATTTTGTAATTTAGTAGCAGCGAAGAGTAAATAGACGCAAATTAAGCTATAAAATGAGGTTGTTTTTGGTGAGTCAACCCGCCTTCCGCGTTTTGCTATAATATTAGAAAGCGCGCTATATGTACGCTTAAATACACAGCCAGTCATTGACGGAAACATGTGGTATAGCGGCGACCTTCCTATTTAATCAGATGAGTAAACGCACACGCAATTAAGAAAATAGAGTCGTTTAACCTCAATTTTCGCGAACACATTCCGAACACCAACGAGAACGATTACAGCATTACTCCTGCCATAAGATTGGATACGGCCAAGCAGCAAAATGGGAATGCAGTTGGCGTTTTATCGGTGCATTTATACTTCCACGGTACATCCGTTTACTACTTTCTAACCACCACGTACTTTCTCCAAACAGCCGAATGGAACCGATTCTATAATTATCCGACTCCTTGCATGACGTTGTGTACATGCACAACGTAGCGACGACGTGTTATATTACAATAACGCGTTATTGTTGATTTATTAAAAAATGCCATTCAAGAAACGTATAAACGTAGTCGCGCGCTATCAGTGACTTAGCCTATCAATTTAGAAAGAGATAAGGTTACCAAGCAAAATCGTGTATACAGAGAGGAGGAATGTTGTTGTACACGTGGTCCGACGTGTAATTTCCAACTTGACATACCGCGGAAAAAATTCGAATTAACAGCTTGTTTACACGAGATGCGCTACGTTTAATGTGTATTGTTCGTTTTTAACATCCTAGTTTACGATTTCGGCTTGTTTTTACCGTTAAATATGCTCGCAGATGTACCCGATGGACTCAAGACCGTCTTAGAACAAGTCACGCCGAATTTCGAGGAGAATTTGAAACGGGTGAGTACCATATCTTTAATTTAATCGCTTTCGACGAATTTATATTTACATCGTGACCAAGCGCGATCTAGCACAAAGAATTCCAACTAGTCATTAGTTAGTGTTTTGTGTACATACGCAGAATATGGGATATATACATAAATTCTCAATTCATAAATAAATTTATCTTATCAAGATGCAAACACATATGTATGTCACATAGAACTCGCAAAATTATTTCGAAAAAACAAAGAGAGACAATTTCCAAAACGCTTTAAGAACTCTTTTTACAATTCATAACATCTTGATGACTTGTTTTTTTTAACGCTTGTCCAAGCTGTCCCTCTTCTACAGTAATCCCGTTATTTTTTGTATTTCACTCTGGAGTTTGCAGGATATCTTTTGGAGAACCTGTTCGTCATTCAAGGTTTTGCCAATTAGGGTCCAAAAAATTTATTTTGAGAAAACGATAACCATCAACGTAAATCCAAACGCACACCTTTATTCTGCTGACAATCAACTAACCTTACCTAGAAGATTACCGATTCAACCGTCAAATAAAAACAAAGTTGGACGCCTTTTTAAAACACTATCTACGCTTCATTTATTTCTGGGTATTCTTTTTTTTTGAAGAAAATTATGTTACAAGACACATTCTCCCAAATATCTTAACAAATAGACATAAATTACTTCATATATCAATACTTGAAGCTTAAGAACTTGCTTCAATTGCTTTGAGTATTGAATCCAAAGGACACTCTGTATACTGATAAATTTTGCCATTGTTTATATGGCAGCATCAACGCTTAGCACGTAGCTTTGTAAAAACTAAATCTTTAGATTATCTGTACGGGATGCACCAGAAAAGTCGACGATTTTTAAAATCACGTAAAAAAGCAATTGTAAAGAGCGCGTTATTCATTCAGTACCTCGCACACATAACTGCAATCGCCCTCCAAAACTGTGTATTACGTTTTGCAACTCGGAATACGATATTCTTCTGATATTTCGACTGGAAATGTTCAAAGCGGAAGAAATTGGGCGCATCGAACGAGGAAGACAAGTTTCAATTGCCTGCCTTATTTGCTGAATGCCATTCAGCGTTGACACAGATCTTGTCCGGCTCGTCGTTTTCTTCGACGTTTTTCTTTTCATAAAATTCTCCTCCCACACCATGATAGCGTTGGATGTGGGGACGGAATTGTGGCGGTTGTGCTTCTGGAAAACGTTTCCGCAGTGTGAACACGTTGCGTAGGATTTCGCAGGACCATTCTAACTGAAATATGCTTCAGCGAGATCTTCGCGTGACACAACAAGAAAAATAATCGGAAATTGATAAAAGAAAGCTTCATTAAGTAATCATCAGGTGTAACACCTTTCTTCATAGTCGTAACCATAAAATCGAACGCGGCTCGATGATAATTTGAACTACAAACAGAGGTTCGTAATTCTTCAGTATTGATGATGATCTTACTAAACACTGTGTTGCTTAAAGTGATCTACAGGCTGGATTTGTTGCTTCGACATTACTTAATGTGGTAGCTGACGACTTCATCGGCCGTAGAGATGCGAATGTGCCACTAAAATGAGTGTTGTTTTTGTTTCTAGGACGTCCAATTCTCATTATCAGTAATCGTCGTGTCTAAGAAGCTAGGTCGGATGAAAAAGAAACAATTCGGAAGCTATTTACGCACGTCCATTTGTTCCTTGTTCATTCGTTCATTCCTAGTTGCTATGCTACATGGCATGCACTGGTCCATATAAAATTTCCACTTCATCAGCAAGCTGATGGAAGGTAATCTTGTGGTCAGCACGAATAATGTGACGAACTTTGGCAATCGTGTTTGTGATCACGGATGTTAATGATCTCCCAGACTGAGGCTTGTCTTCAATCGAATCCTGTCCACTTTGAAAATACGTTCATATACAGCGGATGTCTTCAGGGGATCAATTGTTTCCAGAGTTAGTTCGCACGCAAGCAAAAGTATATAAATCTTAATGGCGAATGTTTCGAGAATCAATAAAACGATTTGTACCAAAAAATTTTTTTTTATAAATATTTGAAAGGTATCCCTCGTACTTGATAACTCTTTTCAACAGAAAATAATGTCTTATCCTGGATTATCCCATAAATCCTGGGCACTGTTTTGGAATTTTTTTGGGCCGCAGTAGTTTATAGGTTGAATGTTGCAGTTCAAATACTAAAAAGAGTTGAATGCAAACTGAAAGCGAAAATGTAAATTAATTCTCCTTGATGTTCCGTTTTTTTTTGAACAGTTGGGCATATTAAATTAAATAATGAAAAAAACGCATCCTTATATTTCAGGCATTCATTAATGAAGGTATTCGTATTGAAAGTATGAGCGGATGGAAGTCACATTCCTTGGACGATGTACTGGACACCATAGACAATAATATTGTGTAAGTAATTATGCAAACGTAACAAGATCAAGCCTACCTAAAAACATAGCTTTTGGTGGGTATCTGAAGTAACTTGTCTTATTTTATCGTAGTCGTAGAGGTAACCATAAAATCAAATCGTGACGCAGCGATAGCCTGCGTAAATTGGATGAATTTGGCTAACTTTCAGTCTAATACGCTACGGTAACTAAATTAATAGAACAGTGCGTTGGATGTTGAATTTCTTTTCCTCTCATTTCGTTGATGCTATTAAAGCAATTGTTTAAGTTTAAATTTCGTCAACCTACTGGATATACTTATGTTATTTATCTTGGTCTAAACAAGCTGTGTAAACGTAATGAAATTTCCTGCAATTACAATAGTAAACAATTAGTGTTTTGTTAATTTTGTGCTGAAAATTAATCACTCACTGCCAAAAAATGAAAGAATCATTATGGTTGACTTTAGAAACAACATAAAATCAATTATTCGTGAAGGACGTGTTAAGCAAAACCTTTTTTAATCACCAGGCGAAACCAGTTTGCAATTAATACAATTACATTATCTACAATTGGAGATTAAGATCGATTTTGTTTGTTGCCGTTAATGCTAAAAACTTACAGATTGAAGATGGAAGAAGCCGTTTATTTTAAATTGATTATTTCAAAAGCTTAATCTAATTTATTTACGTAAGTTTCACCGTAGTTAGTGACCGAGACTGTTGCCTAATAATAATTTCAGTCTCTCCGTTTCGTCCGCAAGAAAAACAGGTCGAAATTTGCGTATCTATTCGAGGTTATCCCCGTCCCAGAAATCCCTGGAGATTTCAGACGAACACCAAAATCCTTTTCTGTCGTGTTCGTTTTTTATTTTCACTTCAATCGCTTCTATTTTTTCTATACAAATATATTAAATAAATATACGCTTTTGCTTTCATGTGTTGGCAGAGGAATCTATTTTTATTCTATTTATATTGGAAAATTCTAGAAAAGTTCCAAGAACGTCCACAAATTTGTCTACCGAAGAATTGGGCTAAATTTAGAATAATAATTCTTTTAATGAGCGGTATAAAATGGAACAAAAATGTTTTCGTTAAATCAAATTTTGTTCACAAAAAAAGAAGAAATGTTTGCTCTACGCTATTATTTTATATCTTTGGATCTTATTTCGTCGTAATTTCATATTTTACTGTAAAGAAAATTATTTATAAAGGACATTTTTATAGGTAGCACTGAGAACAAACCATTTTCTTTTCACCTGAGGACACCTGAGGAGAAATATTTGATTCTAGTACTCATTCTCGTAGAATTTGTGAGAACACTTCATCATGAACGCAAGTGTATAATTAATACGAAATTTGCTGTCGTTTGGTATAAAATTAAAAACTCTACATTCTTCTTAGAAAAATATTATCAAACGAATAAAAGAATTACCGTCGAGTGAATAGTGTCATTGTTATGCCGCGTCGCTATTTTTCTTCGGAATCTTATAATTCTTCCCAACGTCTACGTTCGCCCTATCCCCAATTATATTAAACTAATCTCTTTTACACTTTCGTCCTTCTTCTGTTACGCGCAGGGAATTGAGGAACCTGAAATTAACGCGAACCCCCGACTTCAGGGTGAACAACTTCTCCGTGGACTTGACGATGTTAACCGTGAATTTGGGATTAAGTCCGGGACAATTGAAGGTCGAGGGGGAATACGAAGTTGCCAATAAAGCGTTGCAGAGGATCCTGCCTATTTCCCAGGTGGGGAAAATCGTGTAAGTGATAGGCATTTTTTATCCGCTTCTTCTCTGTCCGCTAAAGACTAGACATTTTCACCCCTTTTAAGCGCACGCCCGTAATTTAAGAACATCGTCGTTTTCGCAGCATCATTTTGGAGAATGTTAGCTGTGACGGAAGGGCTGGAATTTATATTAAAGAAGATTCCTTTGTCGTCGAAAATTATGACCTGATGTACAGGCCGAGTGAAGTATCCATAAGGGTAAGTTTTTATTTTCTCTATTAAATCTTTTTAAGATCCTTCAGCTCACTCCTTAATAGTTAAATTGTTTATTATCCTTTATCTGGTTATGTCAGATATTATAGTCCATCAAAATAGTTCATAGTAAACGTTGCTGTAACTACTGGAAGTCTTATAACACAACGGTGAAATAAAACAGAACGCGTAGCAAGGGACTTTTATTTGTATAGCATAAATCAAAATTAAATAAGCATAGTTTGGTGCTAAAATGCCGTCCAGATTCACGTTTTTACGTTTGTCTACGTAATAAACTTGAATGTTTGTACTTTGGTTAACGTATCCTTCTAAAGGATTATTTAATTAAAAAAGTAAGCTACTTTTTATTACGAGAATCCTACAAAAATCTCTCCCAGAGGATTAGAGTGATCCCCCGGGATTAGGGTTATTATGTTCTCTGGGCTATTTTTTAATAAATATTGGTAAAACGTAATACATATACGCATGTAATATATGTACGTCTACGGTGTCGAATGGTTCACCGGTTCTGCCGGAATGTTTGCAACTTGCAAAACATTATTGAGTGGATTTACAAATGCATGAGCATGCAAATAATGCAAGGCATCGCTAGTTTAAGTATATTTAGGAGGCTGTAAACTTTTCGACTAACTTCATCTTATGAGCAAGTTAGTGTTTACATATTCAATCTAACTTTATGATGAGAAGGCCCTAGCGTGACTGCGGCAAAGTGGTCCTTAAACTGCTTCATGGATCTCATCATCGGTGTTAAATTCTCGCTCTCTTAGCTCCGATTTTAATTTTGAAAATAGTCGCACAGGATGGGGCAGTACAGTGGGTGATTGAGTTCCTTGAATTTGTACTGGCGAGAGTCTTTAAAATTGTAATTGGTGGACAGGAGCATTGCCATGCAAGAGGCATACATCTGGTCCCAGCTTTTCTCGGCGTTCTTCGATGATGGCTCTTTTACACAAAGGAACCGTGCTACAGAATCTTTGTTTCATCCACAGTCACTAATTGGATAATACACCTCAAAAAACTTTCGGTTATATTTCACACGTTGTTCCTGTGGAACTCACTCAATTAGACTTCTTCGACCAATTTTGTGTATTTTGGTCTCACTACAAGGTCTTCCTTCGCCAACGAAACAATTTTAGTCAACGTCTAACTGTGACATACGATGATGCAGAGTGTTTATAAACCATGTCCATTCGCTCTTTGATTTCGGACGGTGTTTTCCCTTTCAAGGTGAGAAATTTTATCACTGCACGATGTTTGAACGTTAGCTAAAGACAGATCTTTCAAATGGGGGTACTTGCTTTTGATTACTTTCTTAATAGATACCTAAGGCTTAGAGTACGTGGGCCACACCTTGTATATAGAATAATGTGTGCCACCAGAAAATTGAAAAGCATACCGAGCTGTTCTATTTAAAATAAGCATTTGGCATATATTTGCGGTATAAACGGAAATAATTCGGTATTTTTTTTTATTTGCAAAATTAAAATCAAAAATCCCCGAAGATAAGCATTCAGGCATTTGGCTGACCGACCAACCTGTATAGATATCATTAGTCGTCGACTCTTAATGAAACTAAGACATAAAAGATAAATCCACTCGCAATAAACACGAACTTAAAAAATTGCCTTTCGACAATTGTTCAAATAAATTTATTAGCCTGTTTAGGATCCTGTCTACGCAGTTAAGGACCTTTTTTACTGTCTACCTCTAGTTATTTATCTTCCTTCGTTGGTGCTTTATACTAGGACGGACGTTTCTAATTCGGCGTACAAAATGCTTTTGAATTTTTCAGGTGTCCTACTTTAAAGAGGACGGCGTTGAAGTTGATAACGAGATTGCCGAAGCAGATATAGGTGAGTGTTGAATTTCAAATTTTATCCGATACATTTATTCCGCAGTGGCCAATCATTTCGTTCGGGAACGATGCGGAGCCACGAACGGCCGCTTTAACGCTTGAAAAAATTGATTTTGAATTAAAATTATTGCCGCGTGCAGATGTGTGCTTCCTTCATTACTCCTGTCCGTTGTTAATGGGGTCCCGTAAATTTATTATGGTACTAATTCATCTATTAATCGATGAATTAACCTATTTACCTACTTTGGCGAGTACCATGTAATAACTGGCGGTTTTATATAGTTATAATATGGTGTTTAGAATGCAGCAGGCTGCGGTGGTCTATTAATTCGAACGATAATTTTTGCCCTGACGATGGGTTGTGTTATTGAAACAAATTTTGTCTACAGTTATTGTTTTTCCTTTTTCAAAGATAGTCCATTATAAACAAAACAGTCGCCATCACTTTCCTGGTTGATGCAGCAGTCTTCGCCTATATCGGAGCCGACTCATCTTTAGGGGTCCACTGTTTCGACTTAAATTGCCTCAACTATGGCTTTGAAAATATTCATTCCAATTCGTTTTTAGTCTTGAGTGGCACCCAATGCGTTGTTAGCTTTTTCATGACCAAACGCCTTCTTTCGAGATTCCAGAAACATTAACATCAACTGACACAACGATTGCTAAACAACAACTTTGTTAAAATGTCCAAAAGTACCTTTCATTGGATTCCTACCCCTATAGGGGACTTCATAACGGCGTATGGGCTCTGATCCCGAAGCGAAAAACATTTCAGAAGCCCTCACTTTTCAAAGTAAAAGGAAAAAAAAGTGGTTCATTAAAATTTTTATTTATTCGACCAACTATCTCGTTAAATGTTATATCTTATTAACAGTTTTCTTTTTAATTACCTTTCCTTTTAGCAGCATTCTAGAACCGATTGGATTTTCTTTATTAATCTCGCTTAGCACGAAATCTACGATGTTTATTTATAATTCCATGAACTTCTAACTGGAAAAATAATTAAAAAAATATGCGCAAGGAATGAAGTCCTCCGTTTCAGTCATCATACGATTGGATTAATCAAATTCAACGTCGTTTCTGAACTGAACATCCAAACCATTAGGATCCGTCGATATTTGCACGAACTTATCCTTTTTCCTCCTTACCCGCTTTGCTTTTTCTGCCAACAACCACCGTCTCACTTTACATTTAGATCTGGTCGAATGGTAAACTTAATCAATCCCGAAATTATACAGATGGCGTCTGCGAAAAGATCCTTCTACTTTTATACGTACGTATGTAGATGACGTTGTGGTTCTCGAACTCTCTTTTGAGGTTCTCGAACAGGGTTTCCCAGGAAGTTGCGTTAAGATATTCGGAGCACGTCTGGTTCGATATTCCGTCTGTTGATTCTTTTTTCTTTGAAAAATATGTAGGCGGAACCTTTCGAGCTTACGCAAAATTTATGTAGAGCCAGTACATACGTTGACATGTGCATGCGTGTGTTTGTGCTGGCGTTGGCAGATATGCATACTTTAGCAAGGCTATTATAATTTCAAATTGTAACCTTCGGAATTCCCCTGCATAGATTCATAATGCGAGCGGAAATAACACGTTTTCATCATTTTACAAGAACTGTACATACATGAGCAAAGAGTTTATCGGATTAAAAAACGTTGTTCAAACCTTATTGTAGATAATACATCAGATAAAGAAAAAAAGTTAGACAGTTGTAATCTTAAGTTTTACCACAACATCTTACTAAAAGTGGAAGCTGCATGATCTTCAGCAGTAATGCTGAATCTACCTCGGTTTTCATGAGTCTCCAGATATTTTCAAATCAGGCTCAAGTCTGGAGACCACGAGATTGTTTCGACTCCATCCACTTGCAGCAAATTCCTTGGATACTTGGAGACGTGGCGTCTGACGTTATCTTGCTATAACCTCCACCAGTTTTCGGAGTATAATGTATTGGCTCTTTGAAAAACGTATTAAAAGTAGAATGGCACGGTAACGTTACGAAAATGCTCCCCAAACCAGAGAATTTTGATTTCTGTACTGTAGGTCCTTTTCTACTTAAGACCCATAGACACTCAACATAAAAAATCTTTTTATGTGACACATTTATTGTATTTTTGTGCTTTTTCTGTTTCAGAAAAAAATCAGATTGTTAAAGCGTTTTGGGTACAACTCACAGACGTATTAACTAATTTATTACATCGGCAACTAGGAGCAGTGATAGTGGAATATTCTGTAAACGAATTATTACTAGATGAAGGGGAGCCTAACCAAATGAGGTAACAATATCTGTTAACGTAAATTCACGTAACTTCCATTCTTATACTTTTTATTTCGTGTAAGCTCTACATTTTAAAGAAAGTACTACTATCTATCCATGTATACACATTCGTTTGGATATTGGTATTTTAAAATCCCCATTCACGTCCACCCTTATTTTTCCCGCACATTGTAAAGAGGATTTCTATGTTTCACAACGCCCTAATCTCGAAAGATAGAGGGACTCTGGTATTGTGCGCCAGTACAATACATGCAAGCATTTACGAACAATGCAACGTCAAAAATAGATAAAAACGACATTAAAACGTTGACGATGCTGAGTTAAGTCTTCCTCTTTCAAGAGATCTCGCAAGACAAAGAGCTTTGACGGCGAACAGGTTGCTGGATTCCCTATTATGCGCTACTAAAACGCATTTGGTCGAGAAAGGCCAGAGGGTTCTGGAAGCGGACAAACTCAGAGTGGTTTTTAAGAGTAGACCGCCGGGAACGCAACAAGGTTCATTGGAGACCGGTGTAGCTGAAGTATTGGATATGGCGACCCTCACTAGAATTACAGAAATGAGTATACTGGAGGAGAAGGATTTGCTGATAATTTACGGCCAGATAAAACTTAGGGAATTCAAAGTAAGTTTCACGATTGTATCGATTACGAAGTAAATATAAGCAATTTTTAATATATTGAAGAGGGCCGTTTTCTTTTTTGAATTTTTTATGTTGACTACATCCGACAGTTGAATCTTATTCAAATCATTTTGAGGTTGAAAATTCAAATTACGTTTGACATATTAGACCGTAATGTTACATTAATACTAAGACAGCAGAATAAAAAAATACATTTCCAAGTAAAGGTAAAAGAAGAATTTAGCAAACAATGTTCAAAGTGATCTGCGGTTTTAATTCCAATTCTAACTCGTCGCTTCATGTTGTAAAATGCATTGCCGAGGTCTTGAGGCATTATCTTTGCGGAAATATTTTGTGTTGTTGAATTTTTAAAGACTAAATTTTTTTATCCGTGGAAAAATAAAATAATCTAATAGTTAAGTCAAATGAACGTGGGGGAAACCTAAGCACTACACGGTTATCAAAATATTCATTGTTTTTAGTGTTTTATGAGCTGCAATATTGTCTTGCTGGAAGTTCCCTCCATCCCTTAGTTCGTCATCAGGCAATTGGTATAGAAAATGCCGCAATAAGTTATCGCGATACCTTCCTTTATTTGCCGTTTCAGGAAAAAGTAACAGACCAATAGTTCTTCTCCGCGAAGCTGCTATCCAAATACCACCATTTTCAAAATACAATGGTTTCTGTATCATAACACAAGGATTCTCACAGAACCACTAATGTGGAACTAAACTTTGTCTGAGATGAAGCGTGATCAATGGGCTTCAGCTCTTATACAAGATAAATTTTATATAAATATTTTCAAGATCTTAGATTAGTTTACTGTGAAAGCTTTTTAATTGACTTTTCAGGCGAAACGAGTCTACACTATCGGGGTTACGACTTACTGCACCAGCTTCACGAAATTTACAAACGCAAAGAAAGATGTGATACAGCAAAATATGGAAACCGAAGACAAAATTCATACATTTGGTGATCTGTAGCAAACGTCTTTTAAATTTTGCAAGAAAACTACATCAATAAATATTAAAAATGCCAAACGTAATTTGGATTTTTACATTTAACTGTACACGTCTACGATTTCTCTTTTGAGACACACTCATTGTTATCCAAAACGTCTTAAAAATTAAATATTTATATGTAAACCTATATTTAACATAATACGTGTGCCGCTATTATAGATTTTGAGGCAATATTTCATTATGTTATGAAAATGAGCTATGTAAGCAGTATTCATAGAGCCTAATAAAATAAACTCTCACTTTTTTCAAATTCGTCCGGCTTATTAAACATCTGTTTGATGATTTCTCGACGTTAACGAGGTGATAGAAAAATAAACTTTACATTTGCGCGTGAACATCTAAGAAAACCATATTTAGTTTTGCTTTACCTGTTAACGTTTACTTGTTAATTAACAGGAATGTTATATTTACTAAGTATTGAAGTACATGTTCTTTTATAGTATAATTATGATCAGTATAAAGCGGAGTACGGACACAGCGTTTCCGAAGGGAGCTTGAAGACCACCATCTACAAAAATAAAATTTTCGTGAAATTGCTGATAGAAAAAGTCAACAATAACGATTGTAAAGTAAGGCTGGACACTCTACAATTCAGAACAGTATCGTAAGTATACTTAATGTTTATTGTTTTGCATGTGGCGGCTTTATATGAATACAAAACGTGGTTCGTTTAGGTAATACAAGGAATTTTGTTGGATTATTTATCGTATTCATGCTGAAATGTAGCGGCACTCTTGTCTTTGTAAACTAGAGATATATTTGATTTCTAAGTACTTAGCTATTGCTTGCAATAGTAATTTTAACATAAAAATACTCAACAAGCTTCATATGTAGTGTATAAGATTTCACGGCCGTTGTCTATCGTAGAATTGTCTTCCGGATAATTCCGTGTTATTGAGTTTCTTCTTCGAATCAAAAGATCAGTGTTTGGGGTTCTTTTGTCAGCGAGTATATATTGAAATTACATATTGCAAAAACGACAAATATAATATAGTTAGCTAGCTTAATCTTTAATCATAAGAAAGTTCTTTATATGAGAACCTAATATACGAATAATCTTCAAAGACAGAGTTTGTTTGTTGACGGTATTCACCGAAATATCCCTACATTCAATATTTAGCAAGTTTCGAGGTTTCGGTCTCCAAACTTCCGCAAAACTACAAGTTAATTCTCGAACAACTATCCAACCGGGACCAGCAGTAAATACATATTAAACTTGTGCTGTCATTTCCTTCAATAGAATGTTACGATGGTATATGGCCAATCATTGTGTATCTATGTAAGAGAACTATTCCAAACTAAAACGTTTCGTTGCAGTACAATTATTTGTCTCTTGTCTATGGCAAGTGTATATTTAATTGCGCTGAGGCAAATTCAATCGTATCAATTAGCAAGTAGTTGTTTTAAAGCATCCTCCCACTGAAGGCTAAACTCTCTCAGATAGACATACTTGTGTGTTACAGCGTTTATCGGAGGAAGATATATGTCTTTGCACACTACCGCTCATTAATTTCATAGAGTCAAGATGGATTGAGAGAATGCATTGTTATGAACATGAACTGGGTTATTACTAAGCGCTTGTTAATAAGGAAAAATGTTGTAGTAGTTATTAAGAACATTCGGACAAAAATGAGCAGGAAAGGACAGATCTGTAAAATCATCTTATTTAAACCCCCCTGAATTCTTTCTTTGATATACACTGCCGTTCAGAGAAGTTCGGTCGGTTATTAAAAAACATGAAAAGGTTACAGAAACAAACGAAACTAAAAACAAAATGCAATTTTATTCTATGTACAGGTAAAAAAGACAAAAATAAATAAATAAAAAGTTATTCTGGCCTAATATAACATACTGAACATTATTTTTTTTTTTCATCGAAAAAACCTCCTTTGCTGTTAATCACCGCTCGAACTATTCTAGGCATTCTTTCGATAAGTTTTGTTAAAACGGATTGTGGAGTATTAATCCATTCATGTTGCAGAATATTCCGTAAATGTTCTTGTGAAGGTGGGCATATTTTTCGGATCCTCCTGTCCAGTTTATCCCACAACAACTCTATAGGGTTCAAATCTGGGCTTTGTGGGGGCCATGTCATTACTTTCAGGGTGTGCTGTTCTTCTTGCTCCTTTAGATAGTTCTTACACACTAACGCAGTGTGTTTTGGGTCGTTGTCATGCTTGAATATAAAGTTACGACCTATTATACGCAATCCTGATGGCACTGCATTATTCTGGAGTATTGCAAAATAATTTTCCTTCCTCATTACACCCTGCACTCTGCATAAATCTCCCGTCCCGGCAAAGGAGAAACATCCCAACACTAACACAGAACTACGCCCTTGCTTCACTGTAGGCACAATGCAGTTCGGGATCACTTTTCGGTTTTAGATCTTCGGACATAAACTCGTCGATTTTGCCCAAAAACCTCAAACTTTGACTCGTCACTCTAAAGCACGTGTTTCCAATCATCTAACGACCAATCTAGACGAGAACGGGCCCACTGTAGCCGTTTTGCTCTGTTGCCCCGACGTAATAAGGGTTTTCGAACGGCAATGCGTCCATGAAGGTCTGCTGAAGTCGACGTTTTACCGTACTCGCCGAAACTTGTTCTTCACGGCCGCGATTGACTTCGGCTGCTATTTGTGACGCTGTTAATTCTCTATTGCGTCTGCTTAATAATACAATTCTCAAATCTTCAGCTTTTGTTGTTTTCCTAGATGCTCCAGGACGAACGCGATTTTCTATAGTTCCAGTTGTCCGATATCGCTTTATGATGTCATTTACTGTTGAACTTCTCATATTTATTTTTTTCAGCAATTTGTCGCCCCGAATATCCTTCTTCAAACAGCGTAATAATGCGTGAACTTTTTTCTACACTGGTAGGCTTGCCACGTGCCATTTTGAAGTAAATTTTCTTAAAACTTTCGCGCAAAAACGACAGATGCACACCAACACACGTTTAACAGTAAAATGAAGCAAATTTATATCTTTACGCCCGTGATAAATAAACAAGAGTGATGCTGCGGTATATTTCCTAAATGTATTGTTCGTTAATAATCCCCAAACGACCCGTTTCAAAAGATCGGTACTTCCGAGAAATTCTTGGAACGATAATAAAAGGGACTTTATTGTGGTCGTCGCAATATTTCTACTTTACATAATAATTTATGGCTTTAATCCCTTAGAAAAGAGTGTATGCTTAATATTTTTCTAATTTTATGTATTAATAATTGTATACACTGTGATATAATATATTTTTATTGTATGACCGCACGTCACTGAATGGCAGTGTACACATAACCCATTATTTTACGTCTCTCCTTCATTTCTGAGCTCCTCCATTTTAATAATAATAATTTCATTAAGTCTACATAAATTCGAAGTCCAGAGCACCAGACGGTAGTTCTGAAGAGTGCAGATTACTCAGGTACGGTAATTATCTAATCTAAAAGAATCCCCTATATACCAAGAAGTGGGAAACGTACTTATTTTATTTTCTTTCCGCGCGAGCCGTTGTAATCGTACACACTTCGTTCGCAAGGGCCTTAATTTATCATACCTTTCAGCGCAGTCGTATTTTAATTCTAATTACATATAAATATTTATTTTGCCTTGCGACTAACATGATTTTGTAACGCCGAGAAAGTAAGGTTTAATAAAGAAGAGTGCTCCGGAATTTTTGCTGTATACGAATGGCGTAGCAAATGTAATGTAAGAAGGTAGTGCAGCGAACGCGTGACTAATTTCTTTTCATGGGCATCCCTACAGTTATACGTACGTGACGGGGAGTTCAAATGTTAAACAAATGTCGAATCGAAGACAAACGATTATTTGTTTTTATTTCAATGCAACGACGTGAATCAATATGTTGATTCTATCATTCGTAAGAATTTTTGGCTGCTCTTTTGCCACGTTAAGTTCGCTTAAATGTACGGCATTTCCGCGCTAGCGTTGCAGTAAATGGCTGTTTATTGTTAGAATCTGACACCTGAAAAGCAAACAGCGAAAATGTTAACGCCAGTTCATTGTAATATGATGGAATGAAAATGCGTGTACAGTTAATAGAATACAACGGAAGATCACACAGAATTGCTAGATGGGTTATTGAATTTTAAATTTCCGCATTCACCGTGATGAGAGATCCATTTTCAATACTGAACGAGCGAATGAAATGTAGATGAGATATCGGAAAATATATAAGAGAATAGAACTCATTGCTGACTGCCTATTAATATCGATATCGTGTGATATCCGCGAAACATGATTTTAATTAAAAATTTTTGATAAAACCCGGAATGATCTGTACTTCAACGCGGTGACATCAGTTCTCGTTAAAACTATTCTGATTTTAGGTTTAGGTCGCCGAAAATATTAAATTTGAGCCAAATATGTAGGATAAGCTGAAATTAAATGATTCTTAAACGTGTGAATTTTCTCACTTCTAACAACGTCACGTGTAATCATTTATTATGTTATTTATTAGACACAAAGTCAAAATAGTTTAGAGTTTCGAATTAAAAGTAAACGAATAAACCGAAACGTATTGATATTAAATTATCAACTAGTTTTCCTATATAACGCGTAACGTTTACTTTTTTCTATAGGATCATATGTGTTTCGTTGCCAAGATTATAAGCATTGATCGTTACGTTTGCTTATCGCTTCATGTTTTGTATAGCGATAATATTTTTCCAGTTTTTAATCCTATCAATAGTATATTTCCTTACATCCGCTATACCTAGTGTTATAAATTCCTAACCTTTACTTCGTCTTTTTTATTTTAATGTAATTAAAGTCCTTAATTATTTTACGGATCCTGTGTATGTATCTGAACTTGCTTCAGGAAAAATTACTTTCCATTTGTTTCGCTAGTTAATAGTTACGTATACTGAAGTATTAGAATATAGCGCACGCTCAGGTAATTTATTATTTGCGACGAGTGTAAAGGGTTAACCAAGTCTATTTTCTGTTATTTTGTAAACTAGGTACTTGAGCAAAAAAATGCTAAGATAGCTTAGCTTCCTCATGGTATTGATGGAATAACTCACGGCAAACGCAATAAATGGAGAGAGAGAAAAATACACTAACACACGGACATGTTTCTACCTACCCGGCGTCATCAGCGTGGTTTCGAGAGTACTTTTCATATCTCTACCTTCTATCGCTGTTGCCTCGCAGTTAATACCACAACTTTCAAAACGACAAACTCGACATTTCTTGGCGCCCTCTAGTGCCAAAGAAACGCATGCCTGCCGTTCAGGAAGCAGCGACATAAACCGGATACTGTTCCCCCATTGTTTCTAGGGATTTTCTGATGTGTTCTAGGTACTTGAGGTCAGTTCGTACATTCGCCCAGAGTAACTGCTCGCACTTTTTAACATTTAGGAATATCGTAAAGCTACACCAAACAAATTCAGGTACGATAGGGCGCTGGTAAAGGGAGTTCGTTGGTGGTGTTGCTTTATCACCTTCACATTGTGATAATGTAGTGTAACGTGCCTGAACATGTTTGAAATAAGTGATCCACACAGGCACTACTCGTGATCCACTCCACATCTATTTTACTCTTGACCTGCTCCGATCGAGTATCTGGACGCAGCTTTCGTAGGAGATAGATGTATGCTAGTAATTTTTGGTATGCGGTAACAATAATAAAACCAAACACATTCAAAGTATGAATATAACTTCAACCAATCAGTTCTATTTCGTAAGCGGTAAATTTACTACTACCGCAATTTATCAACCTCTTCACCGCATCTACTCCCAGCTGGATATCGGCAACAGTATTGATGGAGTCTTCTTCGATTTGTCGAGAGCCTTCAACACCGTTGATTATTCGCTTCTGTTGGATACACTGCATAAATTGGTAGTCTAAGGAGTCGCGTATGACATTTTTCACTGATTTCTCCCGGGTCGCAGAGTGTATATAACGTTTCCCGGTGAGACAGTTGCATTAGCTGCATCGATGCCGGTCTCTCCACGTGCATATCTGCGGTATTTCAATTCTACGACGGTAGTAGCTGTATAATATCCACATCTTCGATTGATCAACTAATAACAACCACAACTTATATAAATTAAATGGAAAACTGGTGCATGGTACTGTGATCTTTCGCTAAACGGCAGCAAGACTGTCTTTCAACACTTTAGATTATCAGCACAATCGTGTGATGTTACTCTGTGCGTTAGCTATAAGACGAAAACAATTCCTGAAACACTGACAGAAACATGTTAGTTGCTATGTTACCTTTCGATATTATTCTTCTTGCCTCCAATAGGGCTCGATTTTGAATTTTTTGATTCTAATCTAATCAGAGCACAGAGGTCGACAGTTCGCTAAACCCTGCTTTTTTTTCATCTTTTTTCATCTTCAGGGCGACGTTGAATCTTCAATAGTCGTAAAGCTGCCAACCGCAGCGTTTGCCGAAACGTCGACCTCTACAGTTCGAAGGCGATCCGGAAACGCGTATTGTTATAATACATTCTATAAATTATTTATTTCATTCTTATTTAACACGGTATACGCGGTGTATACAACACTCTAATTGTAAAGATAATAAAGATATGGCCTATAATTTTAAACTAGTTAATAAAACTAAGTGAAGTAGCTCAGGTGCACATATTTTAGTGTCTGTAAAATTTCGCATTCCGTAGCGCTTAGTAACTGAATCAACACGATGTTATTTTGGAACGCCATGGAAAAAGTAAACAGAACGAAATTAAACTGCGATTGAATTACAATCAATCACGTTTGGCAAATGGGATTACCTTCTATTATTGAAGAACTGTTTAATTTTACAACTACCATAGAGCTAATAAAACTTTTTATTGATTTTTTATGAGTTAAAGGCACGTTTTACCCAAAACACTTGAGATAACTTTTCGCTTATTCATTCATTCACCGTAACATTCCCCGCGTTTATCCCAGAGTATAAGACGCCTGCCACACAATGAACTTGTTATATGTTATAAGATCTTGACGAATTTTCTCGAGAAGGAGACGACATCGTAGAAAGCCGAGAGTTACCTGCAACCTAAGATACAACAGTGGCGTGTTATTAATTACATAAGCTAACATGCGCTACCACAATCCATCAAGACTATGGTGGCGGTGTAGACATTGCATGTCTTAATAGATTTGTCAGGTAGTAAACGAAGACGTTGAAAGATAAATGGAATTGCATTAACTTGTGAGGTATCCGTGTTGCCATCTTATCGATACAGCAATGTTCATTGATTATTTGTACCCCATTTATTGCAACATTGGAATATAGGATTTGCATTTATATGAGGCTAGTTAAAGTTTCAAGCCTGAACGTGAAGATAGCGTAACTCATCAACAGTGTTCTGATAACATCAGAGTTTGTTGTTTAACAGTTGTTTGTGTCAGTCGATGTTAGCGTTTCTGTGAAAATGGAAAAGATCAAGCCGTCATTGAAATCTTGGATTAGAAATTATTACAAACACCTTCGCAAATTGTGGGTAGCTGAATTTAGACGTGGTCGTAACAGCTTGGTTAACGCGTTCGGAGCGGTAAAAAACTGCAACCACTAGAAGTTCGCCAAATGATGCTAAATTGAATTAACAGGATTGTTTTTTCTAATAAAGAATCATTTTCTCCTAACAGTATTGTTAATAGGCATAATTGCCGATACTGGTCACAGGAAAATCTTCATTGGATGATCCAACATCATACCCAAAGACCACAAAAAATGGACGCATGGGCTGTTTACATTTATTTAGACTTTCTTGCAGATACAGTGATACACCTTTTAGAGTAATATTTCCTAATGATGAAAGGGTAACAGACCATAATCTAATTCTCGAATCTGGTTATAGTAAGATGAGGTATGACCTCATTATCAACGTAATGTTGTGGATAGGAAGAAAAGCAGTTGCAAATTAGCCACCACGATCACCAGATCTTCCTCCATGTGATTTTGTCTTATAGTCTCTTAAAGAAAACAGTTTACCGCAATCGTTTTGAAAATATTGCAGAATTGGAACAACGGATTAGGCAGGAAATCGCATCGTTACAGTGACGGGCTCGATCACTGTCTGGAGCTTCATTAAACATCTAAAAAAAAAAACTATTCCACTCTATGAATGGAAATGAAGTCACTCGGCATTTAATAGCGAAGCAGTATAAGTCGTATTCCACCTTTGAGCAAAGGGATATAAATCGCAGCTGCTTGTAGACGTAAGATATTTCGCCGCACAAAAGGAAAGAACTTCAATAACTGCTACTTCCAAACAGATACACATATCTCCAATTGCCGATGTGCCAATTACGTTAAAATTGATATTTTTTTCTTGCGTAATCAAAAAAAAAGTCTAAGATCTTGCCAAACAACTTTCATAAGAAAAACATCTTTTCATATAACGTGCTATAAATAGAGGCCGTAGAATCATTATTGCATATTCTGAATAATATCAAGGAAAATATAAATCCAACCATATTGCATATGCTATAACATAGAAATTTTCCATAATCTTCCATAACAAAACATCCGCTTCTACGTACTTCTGCCACAGAACTACATAAATAACTTTTCCTTGTCGTGTCTGTGTTCTTTCATAAACTAGTACATACGTACAATGTACCTATGTACATATTCACATGCATTTACATTCATATATGTCGGCTGCGCGGAGTCGTCGCCAAAGTATTAAAAAATGTACGTATTTCGCAGACGGAAGCATGAAAACTGATTACAGCTGAATATTTTATTTGGAAGAGAGGATACGACAGCTAGCGACGCCTTTTAATATTTGATATCTATCATTTGAGGGTATAATAATCAATTTCACGTTTCTTTCTCCATGAAAAGCATCTGGAAATGTAAATTTGGGCGAGATCATGAAAATTTAATGAGGAAGGGAGTTCGGTTTAGTCGCAGTAGAAAAGTAAGTCTTGTAGTAGACACGTAACCTTGTTGTATGTATTTCTATGGCACAAAGTAACGTCGTTTTCTTGCCATTCTTGCTTCCGCTTTGTCGACTTGTTGTACGAGTTACTCTTTTCTATTTTGTCTTCATTCAATGCATTTGTATAATTTAACGCGTCCTATGTCCTATATTTTAACTAACAGACAATTTTAATCTATATTCAAAGAACGTCTAAACACGAGACCAGCGAATATAAACCTTCAGAAATTGCAATTTATCTCTGTGAAAATATGTATGAATCGCAGAAGTTAATTAAACTCGTCTAGTTCATCGGTTACACATTTTATGTGCACCATTCACTATCCTGATACAAAAATTCTTCAAATTAGGAGAGAGATAATCGCACACAAGTTCGATCTGCGCTAAAGAAAGGCTAGTAAAGCGTGGGAATGTTCTTCACCTCCAGAAATTCTAGAATTGAAAGCGGAATGTGATTTGCCGCGTTATCGTGGTGCAGCACCCAATTGTTTGCGATGTCACTTCGAAATCATCAGACTCGTTTTCGAAGCCGTTTGAACGTTTTATAAGGCGTAATTAACTGCCAGTCGTGGAGAAGTAGATTCCTGGCGCTTTGTGCGTAATTTCAAGGTTGTTATAAAGAAAAACGAGAAGTAAATGTCGTTCTCGGCCCATATCTGACGACGAAAATTGCACGCGCCGTTCCGTACTTTGGGATCGTGTTTAAATTTATGATTAGTTCAATTATTTTTTTTCGTTTATCGTCGCCAATTCCAGCGTTTAAATTTGCACCAGAAAAATTATAGAAATGGACAATTGGTTACGCTGATTCTTTTTTAAATTTTGAAGTGGCAACACATGAAGACGCCGTTACACGTCAAAGATATAATTGCCCATGCGTTCAAAGACTCTTTTGAAAATTTCAGCCATGTTGGACGCTCAGTTGTTGTTTCATAGTTGTTTATGTTGACGAAACGAATCGGTGCTTTAACAACTGTGGATATTAGTATACTCTAGCTAAGGCACAGTCGAAACAGTGAATTGGTTCCGAAACAGGCAAGACACTCTTATTTTACCCGCAACGCAAACTCCCACGTTACCGCTGAAACTAGACCCTCAAGTATTGACTGGTTTGATCTATAAATACCTTGTACACACTTTAGTCACGTGTTCTAAAAGTTATAAAAGTCTCTTTATTCGTTCCAACAACTTTCGAAGGGGTGTTTCGCCCTTCAAAATGAATTTCGGCGGATAAGGAAGTTGTTCTGCGCATACTTCAGCAGTTTATAGTTCCATCAAGCTTCATCAAAATCTGAAAAGTTGACACCGAGGAACGTTTCTTGCGAAGGTAAATATGAAAAATATAAAACGTTATAGCACTTATACGTCCTTGTTCTCTCATTATCGTTTTGTTTACAAACCATTTGACCTTTCTCCTTCTTTATTGAATCGCCTTATTGGAATTAGTGACATTTTTGTGGGTGCCGGAGTTCAGGTTAATTTGATGATAGAGACAAGGGTAAAAAAAAGAGAAACCCTCTGTGTCGAATAATTAATGGTTTCCGATATGATAATGTTGGTTCCGTTTCATTTCCGTATAAATTATAGATGATGGGATTGGTAATTGCAGTCTACCCGTATATTAGCATTTCGAATATGGATTTTACTTTTCCACGAACGTTTCACGTTCTAATTAATTATTGGGTCTTCGGAGGTCATATTCGTCTGCTCGAAATGAACATTTTAGATGGTAAATGTTTGAATATAAAGTGCAATGCAGAAAATGTTCATTACCGTTCCGTGAAATGGCTGAATTTGTTGTCATCTGACAATTTATGTGGGACCAATTTGTTTAATTTTCACGGCTTTCCTAGTTGGTGAAGGTGCAATGTCTAAGCACAAAGTACTGGCTGCCTCACAGCCTGTTTAACATCCTTCGAAGATCACTGTTAATGATATTTGGTCTCCCAGAGCGCGTATACAAAAACAACACGAACTTATTTGGTCGCCTTAGCATATAACGCCTAAAGTCTTAGAGACCCGTTGCTGTTTCACAATAAGCTCCTCCATTTTTGTCTAGCTTCTACAACACCTTTCTATCTTTCCAATTCGCGAGAACTTCTCATGAGACAACCAGTTCTTACATTTTGAACATCAACCGCTTCAACTACTAACGAATCTTTTGTTATATCTACGTCGCCTCGCAATACCGCCCCATACGTTCAACACTCTCGTGCTATGAAATCCGTGCAAGTTATGAAGCGCTCTGTATTACGGAATTTAAAAAGGGAGATTAAGAATCTGCGCGTGTGTATTTGGCAGATGGCCATAAAAGAACGCTAAAATTGAAGATTAGAAAACGCACTAATGACATTACAACATTAGCGCTTTTCGCGCGTTGATTGAATTGCATTATTTTCAATGTAAAATCTATTATTTTGTATACCTGGGACCGTTATGCAGAGGTGTCCGTGCATTGAACGGCGATGGATAAGCGCTATTAATTAGTGTCGTTATCACTGTAAGTGACTGACATGACTACTCCTGCTTTAAAGTTATTTTATTAGCTGTTTCAGGTTTTATTAATTTTCCTTTAATTTTATTTAAAAGAACTATTAACGGCACTGTTCTATATTAAAATCCTCCTCGCCAAATTGATATGTTATTTGAACTACTGTCCGCGCAACCCCTAGACCGACCTTGAAATTGTATAGTCACGTGCTAGAATGTAGAGAACATGCCAACCAATAGGAAAAGCGCTGATGACTCGGGTGGACCAAACTATCTATCGACATATTTGGTGAAATGAACTTGAAAGTACAACAGAAAACTTTCACTCCGCTTGTAAGAAATGTCTACGAGTAAACACATTGTGCCGGGTCTGAAAAAGTTGAGCAACTGAAAATCTTTTTACCTCCTTTTGGATGTAAAACTCACGTTTTAAATTATTTTTTTCTCCTCTAAGAACTTGTGGGCAAAAACCGAGCTCGTGTTTGAATTCGTCGCATTAAAGTTGACATAAAAAAGCCAGAAAGATATCAGGGAGTGACAAAAATTGCCAAAATGCGGAACAGTGTTATTTGTGTTATCTATTTTTATTGTATATTATTTTATTCAAATATCGTCTATTTAATTAATCGCAGCTTATTTAAGCAATTTAAGCAACTTTGTGAAGCATTCATCTGACAACGTACTTCTAGCAAAGGTAGAAAATACAAAATTAACAAGTTTGTTAGAGGTGTAAACTGGTCATTCTACTCCAAGTGAAACTACCTTACGTGAAGACATTTATTACATAAACCGTCTACATTGACGATAACTACGGCTTACATTTTTCACATGTAGGCGGCGATAAATCGAAACTCGAGCCTCATTAAATGCTAAGCTTTACGGCTAAAAAAGACATTTTCCGCTTGTTATTCGTACAGTTTCAAAGTTTAAATGTCTTTGAAGTACTAAAGCACGGAGATTCGTGCTACGAAATCACATCATTCCGTTGAAAACGAAGTCAAGGGAATATTGGACTCTTTAAATGAAATTAATGACGCATTTAATGGAAGTTGTATCATTTCCATTGCAACTAGATGGTGTAATCTGCGTGTTTTCTTTTTTGCTTAAATGCTTGGAATTGTATTAAATAGTTTTGAAAATATTGCAAATTTATGCTGTATACCTTTTCAACAATAGTTTACAGGATTCATATTTATCAAAAAGAAATTGTCAAGCATCAAAAGGACGATATCAAGAGACTAAAATGTTATACATAGATACAGAAACAGCAACAAAATGAAGTATTTCGACTTGAAATAGAATTGATCAGATCTGCGGAAATATCGAACGCCCAACACGTACATACGTAATTTATCTCAGTTGGACTATGTATGGACTTCGGAAATTTGCGAATATCCGATCAATATGTACGTAATTAATGCACCATGAAGTTGGGGAAAGCTTAGGAAACAGTTTGGAAATTGATTAAATTTCGAATAACCGAGAATCGAATTAAACACATACAAACTACCTTGCTACGAATTTGCGAATGTAGTAATTTGGTAATAAATACATATTGTTTTATACTTCTGGTAGTATCAACATTGCAAATTAACATTGCAGGAATTGCGTTTATTCCATTCTGAGTGACTAGCAGTATCAAAATAATCGCATAGTTAACTAATGCAGATACTATCCGAGTTAACGGCCTACTATTGTTAACCTCGTTATTATTGGTCCTACGAGATCGGTTAAATCGCCAAACTAGTCATGTCTTTGATACTAATTAGCACGTAATTAATAGAGAATATTATGTGCAGAAAGCAGATGCGGTACTAAATTGCTAAATCGATTAAATTGGACGGACGCAATATTCTGTGTATTATGGCGTCTACTTTTCCGTGAAAATATCGCTAAATGTCTCTTCACCATTGCTGATTATGTGATTTTGCTTGCATTTATATTTTACTCAATAAAAACGATTTGATTTTATTCTAGATATTTCTCTTGTACATTTAAATTAAGCCCGTGTTAATTGTTTACATAATTACGTCTAGTTTGTTTATTGACAACATCAATGCCTACAGAAAGTGAAGGTTATGCGGTGTTTGTTTAATCTATCTCCCTCGCTTTAAACATTTATTTTTTCTGTCAATTAGTGTTGCCAATATTTTTACCGAAAAGAAGTTAAAAATATCTTGTAAACTTACACCTACTTCATTCTTGATGTTCTTGTTCGAAGCTTCGCCATGTGTCCATACCTCAATTTATTACTTGGTGTGACTGTAAATTATGGCAAATCAGCATATTTCATAGATAAAATCGAAATAGATTTTTCAGGAACTGCAGGCTCACAAATAATAGTAAAATTATACATGTCATCAATAGAATTACGCTTCAATCCCGTATTGAGAGCTAGTTAGTGTTAGTTATATATGCATAGCATATTATGCGTATATAATAAGCTTCTAATGCGGACTACGAATTTGTCTCTGCGTCACTAACAGAAAATTATATATTAATGCAATTAAAATTACTGAATTGTGCCGGCGTAATTTTTGACTTGTCCGACCGCCAATCAATACGCTATACATAGTTCGTTATATTACGATGATTCATAGTTGCTTGTTTACATAATTGAATTTGTTATGTACTACAACGACATTATTTTTTTAACGTAGATACATGATTGCTTGTCTTAACCAGCGTTGCTTAAATTAGATAAGTTTTTCTCCGTTGTTAGCAATTTACGTAAATCTATATTCAAGCGAATGTTGTAGTTAATTAAATTGCTTGTTTCATTTTGTTTCAGAGACATCGATATTGACATATCTGGTCTGGGATCGCTAAGCTGGCTTAGGGATCGAGTACGATCTTGGACGATAGGACATCTACACAACAAGATCCTCCCTACCATAGAAGATAAAATAAAGATTTCGTTCAATTACGCTATTGACAATACGAATTGCGGTGATATTCTGAAGATAAACAGCAGATAATTATGTAATTTTTAAGACTAAAGCTGAAAGCAATAGCATGCTCAAAGTATTAAATTAATGGACTTAGAAGCATATCAACAATTTTAATAGATTTATTAAGTTAATTATTGCAGCTACTGCATTGCATTTTTTCAATATTTTACTATAAACGTGCATACTCCACGAAAAGACTCAATTTTCAGGTATATTGTTGAATTTTTTTATTACACTTGTATTTACGTATGTTACATGTTCAAACATTAAATAAATTTTTAAATTTTTAATTTGCTTGTAATGGCACGTTAGAAGTTTTCTAGCAGACGTGCTTCTAAAAGACGTTATACAGGGCTTTGTGACAAACTTGGGGATATGAAAGCTCGATATAACTTGTTTTCATTATAAAGGTGTAAAGATTTTTCAAGAAATTGATAATAAAGCTTCACTTCCCCCAGAGGAAAACATTTAATAGATTTAAATCCTCAGGCCATGGTGACCATGTACTCGACCTTCACAGCTAAACTATCTATTCGGGAAAAATGTATTCAACCAACTAATTTGTCTCTCATAATGAGGTGGTGCACTATCGTGCTGAAACTAAGTCAATAAACAGTTTCGAAGAAGTGTCTGTACATCTCCTATTTCGACGGTCATTTATTACTTGCACTGGCATAAGATACCACCCCAAATATTTACGCGTTGCTGAAATTAATGCACTCTTACAGTATGTGGATTTTGAAGAGGGACAAATACTCCCGAAATCGCTAAAATAAGCCTGCAAAAAAAGCTCTGATAAAACAAAATATCAATATTAAAATTAAAAATATTAAAAAACGAGCATACTATCTACCCAAATACCTTCTGTGGACCTGAGGTGCGTTGTTATGTTGAGGAGGAAGCATGGGCCCGTTAGCCAGTTCCTCGGTGCACCAAGAGGACGATAGATTGAAAAAGTTCGAGAATCGCTACTCTACGCGATTAATAATGCTCTACAAATGCAAATATAATTAGAATTTATTGCTGGTTAAATTAAGAAATAATCCGATCTAATCGCACTTGGCAAAGTAGAACCCAAAAATCACAATAATGCAACCTATAGGCTATAAATACATCTCGTATGAGTTTACATTTATATTTACGCTAGTTGTTTGCAAAATACCCCTTCAACGAAAATAGAAGATTGCATAAGTATCGTCAAGGACACCACCTTCCCGTTAGCTGCAAATTCTTAACGAATGATATTTAAGTCTCTTTTTTCTATAATGCATTCTATAATTCATTGATTTTTGCATTAAATTTATTTGTACAATTTACACGGTGTATGGTTTTTGATGATAATGTGCCCACGCAAAAATCACTATTTGGTACTTAGTAGAAATGTCTTTCGGGTGATGTCGTGTAGTTAATATTTTACTTGACGTTTCGCTGACCATCCTGTCAGCTTCTTCAGAAGATTTCTAAAGAAAGTCTTGAGACACGACATCACCCGAAAGACATTTCTACTATGGATTACGGCCGCGAAAGCCTACACTCAAATATTTGGTACTATTTATTCCTAAGAAACTGTGATAGGTTGGAGTCGCATCCCATCGAAATTAATCATGTCTTCGATACGATTAGCCGTTGTGTCTCCGAGCCTTACCAGAGTCAAGTGGCAAACTTCTTGGGTCAACACGATGCTGCGACATTTTTAAGGATTTAAAGAGAGCTAAATATTCGATTTTTTTTTCCATTTTTACAGAAACACGAATATCGACACACGGCCTAATATGGCTGAAATTTGTATCTTTATGTTGAGGCTTGGAGCTTTTCATATCATATTGCGCCATATCGTGGGTTGTATATTCATCGATTTACTGAATCGAGTTTGTACGGATAATCGAAGCCTACCGAAATCTATGAACTAAGTGTTTTCTGCTTTAGGAGTAGACTCAAGTAGTATTGGTCATTCACTAACAGGGGGTCACAACGAAAACTTCGTTAATTTCCAATGATAGATGTGTTTATGGAGCCAAATCATTTTTAACATTAGTGGCACTAATAAGCGTAATACCTACTGCCTCCAGTTAACAGTCTCGGAGATCTGAGTAATGTTATCCCTTACTCCTCCGCATTTTCTTTTGAATTGTGCTTTTACTTGAACGAATAGTAAGCTGCGATTATCATATTAACTACTATAACTCATCCGAAGAATATATTAGATTAATGTAACAACGCATTTCTGTGCATATACAACACAAAACCTCCTTTATTCTAACACAGAATATTACATTTAGAACGAGATACCGAACATATTTCTAAATAAATATGCAGAGGCATCTTTTGTGGTAACCAATGCCTGAATTTCATGTTCGTTTAACTCACTTATAATGTCCTCGCAAAATTCATAAACTGCCAATACACAAGCGGAGATGCATTTCCTTCTTTTTATTCTTCTAACAAGCTGTATTGGTAATTCCGTCGTCTACGATAGAGCAAGGAATGCAATTTTGAAAAATAGTCGTTTTTCGTCTCCGGTATTACAAGAATTGAATTTATTACAACAGAGAATTTATATGTCGCCTTTTATATCTGTTGTATTTTATAATTGCTTTAATGTGACAGCCTCTGCTATAATCTGGTTTAACATTTTGTCGCATTTCTGATAACACCCGAGATTTTTTTTTTTAATCTCGAACGTCACTTGTTACGGACGCATCTTACAATTTTGCCGAATTTAATTTTTAATTTTATACCCTCTATCTTCTATATTAAACCAAGATCACCATGGTGAGGGTCGAAAATGAATCAGCCTCTATAGCTTTTAGCAAATTTTTAAACCGCTGCCTTTGGCAGTGCTTTTCATTTGAGAATTCGCTACTGGTAAACTAAATAAGGTACCGTTTACTGAAAATAAAAATCCAAATTAGCTATATAGATCCGTAAATATCTATTACGGCGGATACTACTTTAGAACGACCAAATATTTATCCATCTACTCAACTTCCAACCGCTATAATTCCAACGATTGTATAGGACGTAATATTAGATCGAGAAAATGGCTCAACGAACATCGATACCGATGTCCTTGAAATATTGATTTCTGAAGTTATAAATATACCTAAGGAAAATGAAATGGTACATTATCCAACCGTTAAGTGTCACGTCTATTTCTGTCTTTTAATATACTACCACCGTAATTATAAGCGCGTACGGCAGATGAATGTAATATACAGAGGCAATTACATGCACGGATAACCAATTTATGTCACTTTTGTACAACTCGCAAATAAAGGAAAAACTTAACGGAAACTGACTTTTTGCAACCCGATTTAAATCCTGAAATGTTTCAGATGGAAAGAGCTTGAGCAATAATATTAATCTTATAAAAATTCTTGCAGTATCGTTGATCTTGAATTTAATTCTTAGTTTATAAAGGATTTCTCGAGATTGTGATTTAAAATCAATACTTTCGCATCTTTAAAATGTAAAAGGATTCTTTTCACCGCACCCTAAACTTTTTACTTTCCAACTAGGTCGTGTTCTTATTGAATTTTCAAATAAGTATTTGAAAGTGATGTCTTTACTGCTGTCGAACACAAACGGAAATTACACAGGCAGCGTAGTGAGTCGAAAGCCAATTACACTATAATTTTGCGATAAAATCAGTTGCGTTTTACCAGGCTAGGCGCCTTTATTAAAATTTGGGATTAATGGACAAGAATCCTTTTCACTATAAAAGTAGCTTATATATATTAAATAAAAAAAATGAATAGCAACAGTGAAAAGTAACACAAGTGGATGGATAATAGATAATAGATAATAGATAATAGATAATAGATAATAGATAA
>LR736877.1:4719740-4743211 GCA_902654985.2 Oryctes borbonicus | reverse complement strand
ATAATAGATAATAGATAATAGATAATAGATAATAGATAATAGATAATGGATAATAGATGGGTGGTGTCCTCTACTTCTGATTACTGCATTTGTACGTCTATGCTGCTAATTAGATCTTAGATGGTTTCCTGCGCAGAGTGTTCTCTCATTCTGTAGGAACGGCAGTTCCAAGTACTGTCAGGTTAGCAGGTGCATGCATATGACGTCCTACATTATTTTAGGCATGCCCTATAGCTGTTTCATAGGTTTTATATCAGAAAACCTATGGTGGCCAGTCTAGTACGTCTCGAATCACGTTAGGTCGGGCATTGTCGTGCATAAATAGAAAAGTCGCATACCGCACCTTGGAATAACTCTGTACGAGTGTTATAACAAATTCCACCTCAGAACATTGCAGACCAACCGCCAAATTGCATCATTAAAGAGATATTACTTTGAGCAAACCTCTGTCTAAGTTTTCAAGAGGCTCGTTCGCGACCATTGAGATTTTAAGCTCACCCAAATTTTATCAAGCTTCCAATCATCTACAGGTCAATTACTATGATCTCTAGCAAAGCGCAACTTGGCAGCTCTGTTTTCTGTGATAAGTATTGGCGCAGTTCAGAACCATTCGCTAGCTAGCCCAAATTTGCTTAACCTCCTTCTATGTGTTCTAGCGGAAATCAAAACTTTACGGTTGGCTTTGAAATCATCTCTTAACACGGAGCTAGTGACTGATCTCGTTTGTAAAGCAGCTTGCCTTAAACAAAACGTTCGTCTTCCTGGCTTCCGACAATAAGTTCCCATTTCATTAAGGCATCTAATGACACGTTTAGTGTGATGACAGCTCAACGGGTATAAGCTCTTTTAAAGCCTATCTTAATCTCAGGAGTTTTCTTTTCGTGCTTAAATTGTGTATGTACAGTGTTGCGGTGAAGCGCAGTTAATTGTTCCCGCACCTGCGAATGGTGAATTAAAATATTAAAATTTGTGGATTTATTATATCGATGCGTTAATTTTGTCGAGGAGTGTAGAATAAATAAATAACGTAAATACGCCTCTAATAACCGACATCCGTAAACAGGAAACGATGAAATGTGACAATACAGTGATTTTGATGAACAAACCTAAACTTCCTCTTTTCTTGATTTTTCGGCAACTTGATATATTGAATAATTTGCGTAGAAATAATAACTTTCGCGAACCTAGCGTGATCCCTTAGAATGCGAAATGCGGCGCGCACTCGAAGACAAATATCGAAAATCCAGCCATGACAGCGATTTATGATATTTACCGTTACGCTCATGAAGATCTCATGTAATATTAGTAGCTCCGATGTGTTCATCTATTTCCACGTGCGGAGTGATTGATTATAATTTGGAGAAAAAAATATTGCCTTTCTAATTGATTACGTTACGAATTCTAACAAGTATAGATCGAATTCTTTGTACATAAAAGAGTTGTTGGATCTTCTATCCATCCATGGACCTACTTATTTCACGTGGACGGCAGATAATTCCTTTTCCCAGCAATTTTTAAATGACAAATTTATTTTTAAAAACAGAAGCTGTGAAAAATCAAATTTTTGTTGGCAGATTACAAAGTGTACTGTTCCACGTAAGACACCTGTAAACAGCTGATATGTTTTATATCGCATGAAAGTTCCTAAACAATATTTACTGATGAAATACTTGAACCAGGAAAATGGTAAACTTTTAGATTCGAGGAAACAATCGCTATCGTTAAACAGAAACGACGCATACGAAGTCGATACGTTTCGGTCCCAGAAGGAAAAGCCAAAGAATAACATATTTTTCAATTAAACTGGAACACGCTTCGATTTACTAGAAAGCAATTTCTTTTTCTATTACAGTTTGCGAACAAACTGGCGAAGTTCGTAGGGTTCACGGAACCACTAAGTAACCATTATCAAAGACCTAGTATTAGTTTCAGATCTCCTCATGAAATCTTTGAAGTTTCCGACGCAGTTCTCTCCGTTCCTTAAAGTATGTTGTCGGAGATAGACGTCTTCTCTAAAAGGAACAGTGGAAACACGCTAATTAAAAATAATTTTCCTTCGATAGCCTCGAGCTACTGGAAAAGGAGATTGTTCTTCGAATAGATGCAGTTTGACTAATTTCATTTAATGAATGGCTTGGAGTAAATTACAGTGACGTACCATAGTTTCGTTCCTAATTTAGGAAATTGATATTGGAAAAAATGATGGAATATGCAGAAAACGCTAGCTTAATAAGAGAACCAAGAATGTAGGTCAGAATAATACACAGTACACATCATGTAAAGCAATTTGCATTACATTGTTGACATAGTGGAAAAAGCATCATAAATTTGAGAAAAGTAGAGCAGATTTACAGTCTAAACAAAATTACTAAGGTTCTTGGTCGATAGCTCAGAACCTCGTTGCCTTTTAACGATATCTAATAAACGTTTTATTGCAAATATATAACAGACTATACTGTTCCTAATAAAAATAATGGTAACTTTATTTTTCTGCAACTATGTGGATACTTTTAAAATAAATTTGTAACAATCCATCAACATGTTTCTGACGTAATTTTAAGAAATATAGGCGTGGCCTGGTAGATGGGCAGTGTGCTTAGATAAGTACAAAGGAATTTGTTTCAGTCCTGGGAAGGTCATTTACAGAAATGGCAGGAGGCGAATCATAGGTTTCTTGTTTCAGAAATTGTGTAACACGTCACGACGATCCGTATTTGGATACAGATGGTGCTTTGTGTCCAAATCTGTATTAATAACTATGAATGTTATCCTTTGGTCAGAATACGGAAAACAAAGAGAAGTTTAATGCAGTTTATAAGGACCATTGCACCTTCGATGACTACCATCAGAGACTGGTTTAATGAGTTTAAGCTCAGCCGAACACTTGACTTTGATACGGAAAACATCCCATGTGAATGTGTGCGAGACATCCTTGTATAACGAATCGATTATACATTGACTAATATTATATTGTAATACTTGAGTGCCCAACAAATTATTGTAGGCTTCCCAATATTCATGTCAATCACTATTCAACAGCGGTGCTCCTAATTGAGCTTTAATATTTAACGAATATTATTGATTTTCCACATCAATTTCAATTTTCATGGCGGCGAAATAAATGATGCGTAGTCTAATACGAGGTAGTGACATTTAGTAAAACTTTCATTGGAAATTTTAATCAATTTAGATCGATCTGATTTTAATCATCCGTTCAGCTTTTCTCTAATTTATATTTCCACTTTCGTTTTGTCTATCTCGTTCCCTCTTCTACGTTTATAGTTTAATTTCTTTCAAATTTACGAAGCCGAGGAGAGCTAATTAACAAATTAGAACGTTTTTCATTTTCGTAACAATTTTACCTCGCAAAAAGTTAAAAAAAACAAGAAAAAATTCGTCGAAAACAAGGATAGAAAATAAAGCAATTATTACGTGGTTTGCAAATTGCTCGAAAGTGGAATAGAAGGGGGTAGAGTAGATAGTAGGCGTTTAATTAAATATCTATAGTATATATAGTCTGCTTGGTTTATTTGTAGAAAATAAAATAAACGTACTTATATGTTCTAAAGGGATTTAATATTACCAACTTCAATTTAATATTGTTTTTGTAATATTATAAACATGCGGAAACAGCTAATTTTCAAGAAGATGATGTTTGTGTAATCTAGGTAAACAATCGGACGAGATCCTTGTCTTTCACTAACGCGTGTCCATAATATAAAATCAGAATAGGCTTCTTTTATAGCGTGTCATAATATTAATCCATTCACAGTGACATACCATAAATTTCGCCATTCGCAACCTAGGGTATGGATACTGACCATGTTCTAACAAGATGCAAACAAGATCGTTGTACGAAGCTACAGAGGGATTTTGATATTTACACCAAGCTTTTACCGATGAAAGCTTTTTGCCCTAATTATTCATAAGCCTGAGCTTGGTTTAATAAACTTCGTTCGCACATTGCAAAACAGAAACAACAAGAAAGGGACATAAGTAACTCCGTCGATACTGGGGAGGCTGGAGAACCGTCAACTCAAAGGTATCCAATCCATACTTTCAAAACTTGCTGTTTCGGCTCAGAAACGGAAAATCGACAGTTTCGGCGTTTCTCGTTGTTTTATAACATTCTTAACATTTTCATGTTGTTTTTTATGTCAACAAATTCTTTATTTTATTTATTGTATTTCATGAATCGATCATTCTATCTCTTTCATTTATGCGTCACGCAGCTCTCAAACTCGCACTATATATGGTTTGTAACTTTTCCACTTCTATGAGGAGGCAGCAACAATGAGCACATGTACATACAAGGGATACTGTAGCAAATACTGACTAGCACGGGAACGTTTGAGTAGCCGTCTTCGCCTACATTAGCCAGACGTTCGAGCTCCAATAGGGTTTGGTGGTGGTCCTAATAATGCATAAGAAAAGATTCCTTTCTATTCGTAGAGCCGTACACTTTTTTTGAAATCCACAAACAGCATTTAGCGCAAGTATTTAATATTCGTAGCATGATGTTAATTCCTAACCGGCGTTGTGGTGTCCCTGTTACTCTGATAACGTATTCATTGTGTGTTAAATACTTTTTGATTTTTTGCAGACCTCCCGTTTCGAAATCCTGTGTGAGAGTCTCCGATTAATTTTTTTCTATTTTGGTTTCAATCCATGCTGATAGTATTTTGCAAATGACATCCAACAAGGCAATGCCTCTATAATTAGCACTGTTCTTATCTTAGCCTTATCGCCCTTTTTGTATATAGGCAAGGTTAAAGCGAGAAGAAAACCTTTCAATCTACACAAATTTTCTTTTACATCTCAACATTTATAATTAGTTTACTTTATGCACGTCGCAACGTCACGATCGCAATAGTAAGATGTTAATATTTTAACTGTAACATAATTTATTTGTTTATCCATAATAGTACTGTATTCGATTATTATTCAATTACACGAATCTACCAATGTTTCCCTTATGTATACTTGCAAGTGATTTATTTCCGCAACGGGACGACATACATCTTCGATTCTACCTGGCAGAGCAATTTTGCTTAACCGAATTTACTACCAATATCTACCAGCTGTAACTATAACGTACAGCGCAATAATAGTAATAGAGTATTTTATGAACGCTAACTGTAAATTTCCTGCTCATAAATTTTTATCGGTTCGTGTAAGTTTTTTTCCCATTTCTTTTTGGTTGCCCTATGCTGTGTTTTAGGTGTTTTTTTTTTTATCAAGCATTTGTATGCACATATGATTGTAAATGAGTTTCATTCGGTTGATTCCCTTAGAAGTACATTGTCATATCGGGGGATAGAAAGAAGTTACGCAAAACCACCTAACCTGGGAATAACCTTTTTTTTTACTTTTAGTATTGAATAATTTAGACTGACTAATCCATACTAAAAATGTCTTTCCGGTGTTCGAGTAATAGTGGCTGGTCCTGGCTAATATCTTAACGTCGCTGTAGGTTATGCGGTGGTCTCCTTGTTGGTGCAGGTGTTCTGCTACTGCAGATTTGTCAATGTGCCTAAGGCGTGCGTCTCTCTCATGTTCTTTCACTCTGCACTGAATGCTCCATCCTGTTTGACCGACGTAGCTTTTTCCTCATTGGCATTTCAGTTCGTCAGTCTTTAGAAATCTTCTGAAGAAGCTGAGAGCTTGATCAGCGAAACATCAAGTACGCGACAACACCCGAAAGACATTTCTACTATGACTTATTTTCTACCCTCGCCATTGGAATCTCGCTTGTTATTGGAGACAGAGGGTATGTTTAAATTTGATATTTGATAATTTCCCTAGCACTATCGGTAATACAATGGAAAACTGCCTAAGACTATCGATAGTTTTTGAAAATATCCACAATTCTTTCTACATTTTACACATATTAAAACAATATTGCCCTCTTGTGAATCTGTTTATTGTACGTTATCAGGTTTACCCCACACGGACATAATTAACTTCGTGTTTCACCTGCGATATGATTGGTATGTTAATTGGTCAGCTGCTTCTGTTACACGTAGGCGGTAAATTTTGTTTCATATAAGCAACGCTGCGTTAAGTTTCAATAATATTATCGTGACTTAATTAAAGCGCTGCGCTTCTATAAACCGTAATTATGTATTTACCTCCTATTTACGCGTGATTACGACAAGTACTAATTACGGCAGGTAATTAGATACACTTAACGTTTGTAGTAAATTGCCAGTATTAGGTATTTGTAAATAGAATTGAAATCAATACCGTTTTCAGCGACAAAATTCTGTTTTATCTCCGACTTTTATTGAATGAGAAGGTCGATTGCATAATGAAATTATCCCGCTAACCTTATACGTCTAACAAAGTTTCAATTTAGCGAGATCTAATAAAGTTCGTGTGTAGACGATCAATTCTGCGTGTAGATTAACTTTCTTCTTTGTTTAGCGAAAAAAGCGCTGAAGTAAACATTGAGGAATAATTATTATTTATTAGGGCATTTGTTCGGTTCAATTTCAGTGAGAAGCATGTAATTTATGTTGGGGGGACTAAGAATTGCAAAGCAAGATAAGACATATACGCAGTTTGTAACAAAGGTCAATTCAGTTTATTTAAATGTGGGGTCCTTACTAAGTCTGCAGAAACGTGTTGCGCCTCACGAAATTACCAGAGACTAGACAGACTCGTGTCTATTCGTCTCATGAGAACGGGTTCATGTTGTCTATTGGTTTGCTGCTAATTTCGTGAAGCGCACGAAAAGTGTACTCGTTTCAGCAGGCTTAGTTATTAGACGCCTAATTATAAATGAAAATATTTAAGAAGAATTTAGAATATTGACCCCGACATATTCAAAACATCCCGGAAGGATCCCCAATTTTAGGTGCAAGTTTAAATAAAAATACGGAATTAATCCCTTTTATTTTTCAAGAATCTATTTGCAGATTTCAGCAATTAAAATTACTTAATAGCGTCAACCGTGCTTGCGTGATGGGTATATTTATGTCCTCGATAAAATCGCTTTCGTCGCCTCTAAGAATATTCTTCCTGTTCTTTTCGATCTACTTTTAGATTGAATGCCCTCTTCAACCCCTCTTTGGTTGTTCTTCAGTTCACTGTTCTTCGACTTTATTTTTAGGTAATTTTTTTTTCAGTTCTTTTCAGGTTGTTTTATAATTTAAATATTTTAAATATTTGCTTTGAAATTAACTTCAAAGTACTTGCCAAAAATGGCATTTGTATCTCTTTGCCTACGCATCATCTTAAGAATACCAAGCCAAAGACTTCCATATTTTAATAGTTGGCCTTTTAATAGTACGTGTTGTTACAAATGACATTACTAATTGTGATGACTCGAAGAAAGGATTAATAATCACTAAAATGCCAGAATTCAAATGTTGTGCAAGTGCCCAATATCCAATCAAAAGCATTTTGAAATTCATTTGGAAACAAATGTTAAAAATATTTAAAATACAACAATAATAATAATAACTAATAATCTCATAATTGAGTGAATGAGCAAACTACGCCGCTGATGTGAAGTTCCTCTTTGTAGTTTAAGGAAAACTTCAATCACATAATAAGAATAAATTTTAGTTTAGGAAGAGGCATCAAGTAATAACACTTTTTAAAAACACACAGCTATTGTCTCTAATGACATAGGAAGATACTTTCTGCTAAAGTTAGACTTAAGAAAGCATCCCACCCTAAAATAATAACGGAGTGGATGGCAGAAGTTTTATTTTTCCTTGTTTCCTACTTCGAAAACATAATCTTCTAAATGCTTGGGTAAAAATACACCTGAACAAGTATCTATTTCTAGATAAAAATAAAAAATAAAAATGAACTCTGCGTTTTCCCAGCGGTCTTATACGTAGTTGTTCTGAATGTTATATCTAGAATTAACTGAATATATGTATAAGTTCTGAAAATTAAATTAAAAAAGCCAGGAATTATAAACAATTCGTTAAGCGTAATTACAATGACGTTGGGCTTTATTAACTTCGAGTTGATTCGAGTCAACAATATTCCAATAATGTAATTTCGCACGCGTTAAGAAACTTCAGCCATGCTGGACGCTCACTTCTTGTTTAACAGTTATTTGTATCGGCCGAAATTAGTGTTACTGTAAAAATGAAAAAAAATCAAAAATCGAGTCGTCATTAAATACTTTCGAAAGGCAATACGCCTGCACAAGTTGAAGTCGAGATCAACGTTCTGGACGATCGAAAACTGTAACTACTAGCAAAAATTCATCGAATTGAGCTAAAACCATCATGTTAAGAGTTGCGTACATAGCGAAATTAAAATGAAGAGCGATTTTTTACATTTATCTGATATTTACATTACTTAATTAATCCGTGTGAAAACCAAATCTACGCAAACTCTACTAAAGCAGATAAAAATCTAAATAAACAGAAGTTATATAAATATTTCCCCCTGTACTCCAAGTACGTTACAATTCGGAACAACCTAGAAGACTTGGCACAAACACCGATATTTGTTAAGTGAATGAATTTATTCCTCTTTGTGATGTCCCCTTGATCTTCTCTCATTTTAAAGTTTTCAAAGCTTACATTTGAACCTTGAACACGCATCTTTCGAATTTAGGACCTTTAAATTCCTGTCTTTGCTTTTTGCTGAATCAAGCATGAAAGCGGTAAATCTACCGTAAGTTTAAAATGCATAAATGTCCAGTGTTACCGAAGATGAGAGTGATTGTGAAATATTCCAATAAAAAAAAATACAGACATTAGACTTCAAAAAAATATTAAAATTGAGTTCCAATCTGCCCCGTTGAATCGCAAATATTTATCATCGGTATGGCACGATGTTTCATTTATTTAGTGCCATTTTCTACGTGGAACAATGGCCGACGTTATCGTCAATCAAGGCTGGATATTGGAAAAAATATTACGTTGCTTGCTAGAAGATTTATCGCACTGAACAAAATCCATTCCGTTTGGACCTGCTAACATTTTAATCGCATTTGTCGGGACGTGATTATTTATTTACCGAATCCGCGCGCGCGAAAACGCTAGCGTTCGACAACGATAGATGTTACAGGGTGGGAATGTGGTAGGAATCATAATTATCCTTCCCGAGAAAGTGCTCTTGTCGTGGGATACGTGACGCGCGGGAAATTACCCTCCGTATTGCACAGAGAAATCATCGGATAATTTAATGTGACGGTTGCTGAAGGAGTTGTCTAGTCGACGATGCGATTTATAGACGTTAAAAATGGAGGTACGTCTTGCAGCGAAAATTGTTATTTTTGCTTCACTCGAGTACCAATCAAAACTTGTCTCCCGTAATCTTATCTGCTGCAACGAGAGTATTAGTCTTCGCAACGAGTTAAATAGTAAACACGGAATATTGTAGAAACTAAGTTATACATCCTCTGTTAATACATATATTCAATCCTTATGTATTAGAAAAACTATCTATGTCGTCTTTATGTTTCTTTGAACCCAAGTGAAACATAACATTGTCAGTGAATCGTTTAAATATTGGCTAATATAGATATTTTTTAAAAGGACCACGTAATAAGGGTACAATGTTTTTGAATATTATAATCGTAATATGCGAAATACCATATTCCTAAGCATATTTCATCGCCAACATGGAAGATGTTTCTTTTATCTTCAATCAATGATGCATTTACAATAAATTTAGAGAACTACTTACTGCCGCAAGCCTCAAAGCACATGTAGCGTATGTATTTTTTATAAAATTATTGGTTAAAATCATTTTCCCTTCCTTTATAGACGTTCTAGCTCAATTTTGATGAATTTTCTGGTGTAAGATTCTTTTGAATAATGATAGCAAGGACTGTGGCGTAGTATGGTAAACAACACATAAATATCGGCACCCTCCGCACCACACAAGTTTAATTTATTATATAATAATATAATAAAATAAAAAGTCCGGGACGGCCGTTTCGAGGGCACGAATGGTCCTCATCATCAACCGGTGACCGAATGAAGTGAGAAAAAACTTCTTCTAAAACTAAACATGCATGTACTATCCCTACTTCTTAGAACAGATATCCTTTACAAGTGCTTATTTCTACCCCCTGCACGCCTTGAAGCTACGACGTAAGAAAAATAACATGCAGGAACTATCCCTTCTTCCGAGAAGAAATTTTGTATTTTACAAGTGCCTAATTCTACCCTCTACGCGTCTTAAACTACGACATGCGAAAAATACGGCCAGATGGACGGGAAGATCTCTTTTATGGCCCAAAATATAATCGAGTGCCAGCCTACTGCAAAAGGTCAAAAAGGACAGAGTACGACAACGGTCCGTTTTCTCGGTTCATCAGATTTTTATTACTTTTTATGGAAACTGTCTCGTACGCATCTAATTCTCGCGGCGACGTTACGTTTTTAATCAATTTTAAGTCTTCTAATTTAATACTATGCCCGGTTTCATTTATATGTTGTGCCACACTCGACGCGTCCAATCTGCCGTAGCGATAATTTCGTATATGTTCTTTGAATCTAGTTCTATCGCTCTTTTTGTTTAACCAATATAGGCTTTATTACGGTGACTACATTCAATTTTATAAATACCCGACCTTTCTCCCATTTTCGGTTTATCTTTAGGATTACCGAGAAGATTTTTAAGTGTGTTGCGCGAACCGAAGCATACGTTCATATCTTGACTCTTCAAAACCTTCCCCACGCCTTTCGATATGCCGTGAAAGGGGAGTTTCACGAATTTCTTGCTATTAGTTTCTACCGGGGTTAAGGTGGTGGAATTTCTTACGTAAAGCCTATGTTGGACTTTCTTAAGCATGCGATCGACTTCTATAGAAGAGTAACCGTTATAAATAGCTACGTTTTTTTATGAATTTAAGTTCTCTGTTAAATCTACTTCTATTTAGAGGGAATTTAACCAATCTATTAATTAAGAAGCTAATCGCGGCCATTTTGTGTTGTCCACAGTAGTTAGAATCGCTCATAATGTATCTATTCGTGTTGGCTTCCTTTCTATAGATGTCAATTTCCAGTTTATTATTATTTTTAATCACTAAACTATCTAGGAACGGAAGTTGATTGTTCACTTCTTCTTCTACTGTGAATTTAATGGTTTCAAATTTTGAGTTGAGGGTCGCGAGAAAATCCGGGATATTACTTTTATTAGTATCAAAAACCGCGAAAATATCATCGACGTACCTCTGCCAAATTCTAGGAAAATATGTGGCATCCGCCCTCATACATGTCTCAAATTTGCTCATGAACAAGTTGGCTATGAAGGGGGACAGGGGGTTGCCCATTGTTGTACCTTCTAATTGTTCATAGTACTTGCCCTCAATTTGAAAACAATTTTGCTTCATGCAGAGTGACGTTAGTCTCTTATATCCTGCTATTTTGGTATCTTCAATATTGTTGTGCTTTAAGAGCTCAACTAAATACTCTATGGTTTCAGGGATCGGTACACTAGGGAAGAGTGAACAAACATCGAACGATACTAAAATTTCCCCATCTTCTAGAGATCTTCCCGTCTATCTGGCCGTGTTTTTCGCATGTCACAGTTTAAGACGCGTAGAGGGTAGAATAGACACTTGTAAAACAATATTTCTTCTCGGAAGAAGGGATACTTTATGCATGTTATTTTTCGCACGTCGTAGCTTCAAGGCGTGCAGGGGGTAGAAATAGGCACTTGTAAAGGATATCTGTTCTAAGAAGTAGGGATAGTACATGCATGTTTAGTTTTAGAAGAAGTTTTTTCTCACTTCATTCGGTCACCGGTTGATGATGAGGACCATTCGTGTCCTCGAAACGGCCGTCCCGGACTAATTATTTTATTATTATATAATAAATTAAACTTGAGTGGTGCGGAGAGTGCCGGAACTTATGTGTTGTTTACCGATTCTTTTGAACTTTATTTTACCTGTTCTTTGCTCCTTTGCTTCGTTTTCTTTGCTTTTAAATGGTTTTCAACTTCTTTGGTATTGTTAAATGGCTAAAATATTCTCTATAAGGGTATTTAACCACAACATATCAGAAGCTGCCTAAAAACAATAACCGTAGCTGCTTTCTAAATGGTAGACATTTATTTCTTGGCAATAAAGTGCGACAAGAAATGTCTGGCCCTTCGTTTCAATGCGAAATGGTGTGAACTGTGACACAAAGAGTAATGTGCATGTACTTCACTTACGTGATAACTGAATGACTATAGCCGTAACAGATGCCCTAATTAATCACGAATTACGATGTTTTTTTCGTCACTATTGCGCTAAAATATAGCATCGTGCGCAAGGTACTATATTAGCTTCATTATCTTAAAAGCCGGATCGTTTTTTGTAGATCTAATTCCTCGACTGAACGAATAACGCACTTTTGTAATTGTAATTAACTTTTTCATACAATTTACGTTCGAATCTACTCGTGCTTTCTTATTGGAAATTATTAAAGCTTAACGAAAGGATTATGTGGGCAGTGAAATTGAAATTTAAAACATAAACATTGTGAGTTGATCACAGACTGTTAACTTATATTTTTCAGACTTTACAAAATTGCTTCGCATGTTACAATGTTTGCTAAGGTGTAGCCAGCAGAATCTTCTTTGACTGCAAATATTCTTTAAGTTCAATCGTAAAAAACGATTCAATTGACCACCTATTGCAAACGTGAACATTGGTACAATAAATACATGTAAGAGCAGGATCATGTAGAATGAACACTAAGTTACGATATTAGTAATATTTCGAAAATTGATGTACAAGATATTTGTGGTTAGTGCAACATGAAATGAAAGAATTGTGTTTATTGGTGCAGTTTGTGTGGTTTGTATGATGTTCGATTCCGTTAACAAAACAATGAATTTACAACATTGCTGCAGTTTCTTTATTTTGAATGATTTATTTACAAAGAATTTAGAAAACATAAAAAAAATTATAAATATTCTTGGAAGAAAAACAAAGAACTAATAATATAAATTATGAAAACGTTAGAATAATAATAAAAGGTTGTTCAGATTCTGTGTAATTTACAAATATGCGAATAAATTAATTTAGGCGTCAATTCATGCATTTCATCCCAATATCCTACTGAGACTTCAAGTCCCTCCTTTTCCTTTGAATTTTACGTATTCCGATTTTCTTTTCTAAGAATCGCCATCTCTTAACTGAAAGATTGATGAAGCATTTGAGTGAGTATAAACAATTTAAGTCTTTTTGTTTTGCATGTACGCAAAATTTCGACTAACGTATTTATTTCTACATTCGTACGTATTTGTTCGAGGTAAACAACCGAATATGTAAAGTTGAAAGCCAAATCGAGCGAACGTAGAAGCGGTTGAGAATTGTTTGTGTTTTGCTGTGGATATCGCTAATTACTGCAAATGCCGAGTATCCGCATACTATTGGTTTCTACTGCAATGATGGGATGATGTGCATATCGAAGCAGAAACAGTGGTTGGAGCTCCGTCTCTAGAGAGGATAATCCATACAATATCGAAAATTTAATTCCTCTTGTAAAAAAAAAAAACGCAAAAAACAGCAAATAACTTTAATAATATCGTATTTTGGAAACTAATTGAAACCAATTGAATGTAAATATTGCGGTATGATTACGCGCTACTATCTAGCCAAATAGTTATAGTTGCTAAATTTTTGGTGGATGAGCCAGCGCGGGATTGAAATTTTAATTAAAAGTTTACTAACTGGATTTCTCCATCGCATTTCTTCACTTTGTGGAACGTTCATCGTTCGACATGGTAAAAAAAAACCGACAGATTACAAATAGCGATAACTTTGTACGGAACTCGTAGGGAATAATTATAATAATAATAAGATTTCTTATGAATAAGTTGAAATCCGATTGCGGGGGACGATAAGGAACTACCGAAACCATGTCAACATGAGATTTTAATTTTAATTTAATTGAGAAAATACCTCAATTTTTAAACTTCTATATTCTGGCAGTTTACGAGGTCATTATAACGATTACAAAGGTTTTCTGAACAAGAAATATCCCCCCATTATTTTACCGAACATCTTTTTTTAAGTGGATAACCTTTGAATGAGTTTTCTGTCTAAAAATACTACGCCGCGCTTATCATTATAGCAAATTAATTAAAACGAAACCCACGTTAAGGAAAGCATCCAGAATTTTAGCGGATAATTTGTACAACATACCTACGCTTATTCGAGGTTTAATTATGGCATTAAATAAGTGAGTTTAATAATGCCGAACAAAAAACAAAAGGTATTGAAAATAATACAGCGTGTTTAAATTCTAAGGAATAATGCATTACAGCCGCATTAATATCAGACATTATCTATTAGCTCTTCTTTAGCCTCTTCGTCGTTAATTCGATTGATTGATAAATAAAGGACCGATAATATGCTCAGCCCGGATTCCTCCCATCCTTGTGTTCATTTTTTATGGTCTTGGACTATGGTTCTAGAACACGCAATGTGGATTTTCATGGGACTAGCATCGACAAACGCTACCATTAAGAGATAATTATGCTTCATGTCGTTGTTAGTTTTGTCCATCCATTAATTCGCAATATTCAACATGTACATCAAAGGGATTTTAGAACACTTTTAAACACATTTAAAACACTTCGAAGTTTTGCCCACAACGCAACAAAGTAATTGGTTCTCTATTTGGAGATTCCTCATTAAAAAGAACGCACGTACCTTGTTGTGTACACTCAACCATCATTAAAATTGTAAGTTTGTAAGTAGAAGTTGTAACGAGAAGAAAACAGCTTGATCAAACACCAAATACGCAGCCTGCTTAACGTTAAACAGGCAATTCTAACAAGTATTACAGTTTAGAAAAAAAATATTTCGTTAAGTTATTTTTAAATACAAATTGTTTCAAAGAATAACAAATGCTATAGAAGACAGATGAGCAAAGCACCGCAAAGACAAATGAGTGCTTTAACTAGCGATTGTGTGTTTAGAATTAAAATTATTTCAAAGTTTAATTCTAATCGTCTCGAGTTATTTGTAAGAACACGCGGTTCATATGAATAGTGCGATTAAATAGAGAGTCAGCGTTTTTCTATAATTTGCTAAAAATCCGTAAGACCATTTTTCGTAATTTATTTATTAAACTCCCGAAAGAATAACAAAATTGATACTCGAGGAAACTCTACAATTTATAACACTAAGTAGGTAGATATCATCTTGGCTTAACTCTTTTTACCAGCGCACAATAATTATCCAAAGGGTAACGACGCTAACAATTCACAATGGAACGCGAAGCAATTGGCTTAGCAAATGCTGGCTTTACAAATTTCACCTCACGTCTGACGTAACCTGTTGAACGTACAATCGTATGTTCTGATCCTACCGCAAAATTCTTTCCGCTTTATCGCTCCTACTTTCCGTTTGAGAACGACTACACGGACGCGTAGTGCCCCCAAAGAAAATCCACACGGAAAATTGATACGCTGGGCTTATGTTATTCCAATACGGCCCGGCCTTCGGAAGTTATTTCCGATACCTCAGATGTTGTACAAACATCTTTTCTTTTAGCCCTTCTTATCTCGATCGTGCTGATATCAGCTTCGAGCGTGCCGTGAACAGGAAAATTGCGTAATAATATATGGTTCATTTTCGTATTTCCGGAATGAGCCAGGTTTAAGCTGGAATATACTATTGTGATTACTGCGATGTGATATTGTATAAGAAAAGAACAACGATATCCGGTTTTAGGAAATTGATGGCTAAGCCTAATTTGTGTTCAACGGAGCATTTGAATGGCTTATCTTTGAAGGAGCGGAGGTCCTATTTTAATAGCAATACTTTAGGTAATGTTCGCAAGTCTACTCAAATCTATACTCAGCAAAGTTGGAGCCACACTTGCTGAAACTATAAAATCAGGATTTCGCCCAACAGTCTGATACAACTAAGCAGGAATGCGGAGATATGCTGGTTGACGGATCTACTTTAAATTAATCTTTGAAAGAGATGCTATGCTTCAAGAAGCAGGGGAAAAATGACGAAACAGGGTAAAAAGGTAAATGTTCCTGCGAGTCGAAGCATCTCATATGCAGACCGTCGCACGCGAAACATGAAAAATTAGAAACAAGCAAACAAGTACAAAAAGAGTTAGCCAGACATTAATTACGAAAATGGCCCAGGTGATGCCGAAAACAATGTAATAGATGAAGAAGATGTGATATTAGATAAGACAGAATTCAAAATTTGGATGTTGTTTACTTGTTCATTTCTGAAGGAAAAAGTGAAAAACTTTGATCTATCCAAATATGCCAGATGAAAGTGAATTTGAAGAAAAATCATTTATTTTCACACTGCCCACGCCCTTCCAAACACGGAGACGTTGAATGCGACGTAGTTTCTCGCATGCATCGCATTTAAATGATTTGTTCATTTGTTCAGTAATGAGAGAACTACTTCAATTACAATATTTTACAACGAATTCTACGTGAGAACTAGGCCCAAGTCACTCACATTGACGATAGTTATAAATAATAAAACTATTCTTGATAAATTATAGTCACATTGTTAACGGTGCAAAGGTTAGATGTATTTCCGACACGGAATCAGTTACTTGCGTCCATTGAGCAGGTAGATGCTTCAAACGTACATAACTAACACCTCCTAAATCGTAACGAACCATAAATTATTAATTGAAGAAGTGTTTGAAGATTGAGTCAGATATGCGAAAAATTATACGCACTCGTACTCCATCTCATAATTTCCGCACGTCCGTTGAAGATACGATCGAATACATACCGAGGGAAATTTATTTTTGGACAGTAGGTCAGTGTTCAAGCGTCATATATTTTACATACTTGGTTTATATTTATTTACCCGTCTTGTTGGGCCTCCTTAGCACGTAGAAGTTTCGTATATTTAGAAAGCAAACTTATCTACTTGTATATCTAAAGATAACGCGAAATATTAATATTTTGGTGTTTAATTTAACGTGTTTAACATCTTCAGCATAGTAAAAGTAAATGTTTAGCATTTCTTTTTGTAATAAACATTTACGTAGTTGATTTTTATTGCTTTAAAAGTGGTGAAAATTAAATTTAGAAGTTAGCGGAACTAAGGTGCTGCACCGAAGATCACTACATTGCAGCCTACCAATTCATGTTACGTACCACCCCTTGCAATGACCTTTTGAGGATGCAAAGGCTTCTCCGTGAATCCCTTGTGGATTGTTTTCACGCTAAGAATGACAGTTTTATTTGTTAACATATCCACTTAACCAGAAATAAGCTTCATCTACACAGATAATTTTTTGTCCAAAATTATGAACCATTTCAAATTGTTATAAAGCGCAAGCAGCAACGCCACAGCGTTCATGATGGTCTTCAGCTGCTTCAATAGCTTCAGTTCTTGGTGTGTGTTGCTTGTATTCTTGATGTAGAATCTCCACAGCACCATCTTAGGGCAACGATGTTCTCTACACTTCTTACATTGGTGTTAGTGTTTTCGCATCATCCAGAGTAAATTCTTTTTGAATTTTTCAACCCACTCAATGATCAACACAGAAGGGCGATTATGTGGATGATGTAGATTAAAACGGAAAGAGAATTAAGATGTCGGCAGGAACTCATGATTTATTTGGATCTTGAATCGGGGCACCAACCACCGACTTACTTTAAACATGTCTAAAGTAATGAAAGCATATGTATTGGTTAATTGGATAGTAAATAGTAAACTAGACCTCTACTTTAACGTACGCATACGTACTTTGTATTGCTCTCACGTATTCATACGTGCGTACTAGCTAAAGACTAAATGGAATTCAACAGCATCGACCAAACTCTGTTGTAAACCTTTGTAGCCCGGACTCGTAAGAAGTACAAAACGACAATTTTATTATACTTTAAAAATAACATTCACGTGCTAGCCCGGTATAAAGAGAGCTTGTTCGGTAATAGCAATGATTTATACGGCCTGCTAGAGCAGACATGTTATACATTCGTATATCCAGACCGCGAGTTTTGTCAAGTAGATGTTCCTTAAACTAGGTCAATAAAAATTCAAGTTTACGAGTACGCTTAAAAGCTTTCTGCTTATTTATTTCTGTACTCATCTTTCGATTCTTCGTGTTCGACCGTTATTGTCGCGCTGTTTTAGAAACTATTGCTATATCTTTATGTTCTGTTCATTAGAATAAGATAATTAATAATCCCAAGTTAAATGTTAACAAAAAACTAATGAGATACAATTACAACAAACACTATCCTTAGACGAAATCACAATGTCACATCTTCTACAACTCTTACAAAGGCACATCCCAAAATACAGAATTTGATGAGACTGTAGAGGCTGAAAGTACTTAGGTGCAAAGTATCAAGCCAACATCAAGAAGTTGAGTTGTATAATACTTCGAGGGGTAGGATTTTAAGTGCTGTGCTGCACAAGAAAATATGATCTCTTTTGGATGTGTAACAGGATTGGAATTTGAACGATTAGAAGAACCGCATAAAGCAAGACATAGCAGAAGATGATGAAGGCAGTTTTGAAAGTATTGCATGTGGTATCGAAGAAGAAGGTAGTGTCGCTGGTCTAGATTGCAAAATTGAAGATATGGAATATTGAAAAAGTGGTAAAACCAAGCAACGTTCTGTCGAAAATGTGAAAAATAATCTGAAGGAAAGAGCTCGCAACATCGGTTACTTATTGCTCTCTATCCACGGTTGTTAAGTAATTTCATTAAGGTCGAATCCCATCAACAGAAGCAACGTGTACGAGTGGATTTAAGCTAGAAGTACATTTCGCCTGTACTTTAACTGTAAAGGATGAGAGAATCGTTGAAAGTGTTGCGAGATCCCGGACTTTGTAGTTTCACAATTTTATCAGCTATTTCTGCAAACGAACACTTACTTTTGCAATTATTTTTGGCACTAAGGGAATCTACGAGAACGTTGGAATCTCGAGTTGTGCAATTGTTTAAACTTTTTTTTGTCTGTATATTTCTTGTTCGACGTCTGAAAAGCTCACTGTATTGTATGATTTGTTGTCACTTCCAAAACCCTCCAAAAGACCTCCGTAGTTCGATCTAAACATGAGAAAATCGATAGTCGCTTAAATATATTTCCTGGACTAGGAATATGTGACTATTTTCATAACAGTTTTCAATATTGATTAAATAACGACAATTTATCAACTTTCTGTAGCGTTAAATCGACATTTACGAAGAGCGTAAATCCGTGTTATTAACGTGTTCGCAAACTTTTGATGTCAAGTGACGTTTATTCAATAAATTCGAGTCGAGCGACAGCACGTGCTCTTAATGATGTTGCCGTATTTCTTCGGAGACCCTTCCTGCAAATTTAATATTCCCTGTTGCGGACTGTAGGAAACAGGGTAATTTCTCTTCAGGTAAACATAATTATGTCGTGCTGTATTTGTTAATCTTTTAATTCAAACATCCGTTAAAAAACAAGCACGAATCTGATCAGCCAATGGAATTAGGTGAACATCCACATAATATTCGCATATTGTTTAATTTAGAGTCGTAAGTAAAAGGATATCGTTTATCTTTTTAATCGACGTTAAATAAACGTTTACGTAGATATGCGATATGAATTCCAGCCTGCTGAATTTTGCTTTTCCTTCGTGTCTTTGTTTATGGTGCTTGCTAGTAGGACGAATTAATTTCTTGAGCACGTAATAAACAAGAACTGCTCATGTAACATTGTACGGTGTGGTTAACTAAGCAACAAAGGTCCGCAATTTACCCGAAACGCTAGTGGTAACAGAAGAAAGGAAGCAAGTAAGGCGCTTGTTGACTTGGAATGTACTACAAAATGTAATATTCTTAGAACAAACAACTGCATAGACGTTTCAAGTTGTATTCCGAATGGGAAACACGAGCAGTTTGTAAACCTTACCGCCAGTGATTTTACTTGTTCATACCTATATTGTTCTCACAATCAATGCGAAAATACTAATTGTTCTGTATTTATGTAAGTACTTATTATAACTAGACAAGAAAGGTATTATTTTTAATAATTTTATTTATATTTGAGCTAAGTCGCTAATGCACATGTTATTTTTTTATTGTTTATTATTATCTAACGGGAGAGGTGAATGAGCTACAAAGAAGCATTCATCCAGTAAAGAGTTGTTCTTTAAACAAGTAAATCAAAGACAAACTTTCCTCATACATCATGAAAATCTTGCGAGATTCTAACCAGTAGCTCTTCTCCGGTACCGTCCGTACACAATGGTCTTTACGTGGCCTCATAAATAAAAGTCCATAAGAGCGAATGAGCCGGCCAATGCACGGGACGGTTACGGACTTGGAAAGGTCAGATTCAAAAACATTCGTGTCAACTCGGGCTGCATCTGTTAGTACCGAATTTGCTGACTTACATTCAAAGGCACATCTTTAACCAGTAGCGTTGTACATTGCACTGTTAAGATTTCCCTCGAACATCTTCGGCCCAAGCAGAACGTTGCCAACCAAACCTCCTTAAACCTTAACAGAGAGAGTGGTTCTTCGAAGTTGCATGTAATACCATGACTTCCATTATATTTATAGGCTAATAAATAACGGATTGGATTGGATTTGGCCTCTTTTCACTCTCTAGAGACTTTTCCAGCTACTAGGTATACATTCCGCATTTTCTTACTTTTTATTATTCATTGTAAGTGGAGCTGATGAAAATATATTAAAGCGCAATCCGTAGTTAGGATAGAAGGGTGCGCATCCCATACATATGTACAATTATTTGCGATGCTGAACGAATAGAAACGCGGATAATGGGACATAAGATAGGACAAAAGCTTTTATATTCCCTTGCGCAATTAGAGAATTCAATAGCACCAGCGCGAAGCAAGCAGTATGTTTTAAAAGGAAAACGCATTTAAGGGTTTAATTTTAATTAAGTGAAATTGTATGCCAAATTTAATTTTTATTAATCTCCCGTGATGTCTGATTGTAAGCTTAAAGATACTCTAATTAATAAAAATATCGAAATTAATGGCTGCATCGACCACTACAGAAGCAAGCAATTTAGTAACGTCCCAAGTTCTACGAAGGTAGCATTAAGAGTAGCTATTTTCGAAATTTATTTAGTTTAAGTTTATATTCACATATAAATTTAATTCAAATTTAAAACAATCCCGAATTGCTTTAATGATATTACATTAACACTGATTTTCCGTTAGTAAAAGTAACAATTACATTAATCACTAGTAGAATAAAGGACAGCGTGTGAATACCGCGCCTGCGAGTGAAAACTACATTTGTAAAATGACGTTCAAACTCGACGTAATTTTTTTCCGCGAACGCAAATGAAACATTTGTTAGAGACTTAAGAGAGCAGCAATTGCGTAAATGGTGCTGTATACGTAAGTACGTACACGTCTTTCGATGATTTAAACGTAACGAAACGATAAATTCAATTCGTTTATTCTCGAAGCAACCAACAACTTTTAATTGTAGTCGTCTTGTCTTATAGATCCACACGAATAATGAATGCAAATATAAGTAAATAATATTTGTGTGTACTCGACATTAAATTACTTCCTAACATGATCCATAACTACTTCAGACTAAATTTGCTTCTCATCCCGCATGGTTTACATATAAAGTTACCATGTTCACCTTAGCCTTCTCTTTCTCTTAACCGTTGAACCTTTATCTTGAAGAAGAATTTTCTCGATTATGCACAAAAAATAATAGGTTATTTTAATTTTTCGCAACAAACCGAAACAGCTTCAATGTTTCACGCATTACAGATTAGACATACAAAGATAAAATTAAAATTTGAATCAATCCCTAACCTATACATATTGGATGCAATAAGATCGCTTGCGCATATATTACGAATCGCACACCCGAACGACCACTTCCATACCGACGGAAAATGACGAACTTTACTCACGAGCTCATCTGTAATGAGCTTCCCAGACCCCGTAAAAGAAATATATACATTTAGGGGTCTAAGCGATAATTGTGCAGCTCGCGGGCCAAACGTATTCGTGGATTCCTTTGATACCAACAATAATGGCAAAAGTAAGCGTCCGTCTGCAGAAATAGGCTGGCAAAATTTTGTAACTACGTGTCATAGAGTGCAAAGACTGTACGGGAACTTCAACGGTTTTTTGAACTACTAAAGTACAGCCTCCGGAGTGTACTTTTAGGTTAAATCCACTCTGGTGGGTGTTGTCTATGTTGCTTCTGCCGATAGTAGGGAGATAGGGTTTGGCTTACTTTGACAATTTAAAACACAAAATATATTGGCCCAATAGGCATTTAAGCTGGTATATAGTGATATATAATAAGTAAATATACCAAAACATTTTGCTTTCAATGCGTAAAGAACTGGATCAGAAATCAAACAAATAATAAATCAAGGGACTTGATAGCTAAAGCGCAAAGGTTATCTCTTGGTGAGAGCAACATTGATTGTTTTAGAATGATGACATGGGATGACCGCAACCCATAGCTGTAATAATATTTAATTTACGCGATGGTCGTTTTATGTGATGTTCCCTACGACAAAATTGCAAATCGCGATAATAAACCATAACGCGTATGCAGCGTATCCTATGATAATACTAAAACTACTCAAGGTAAACACGCTAACTATACAAGGGGGCGCTGAATGGAGATATTGATATCGGTTTGAAACAATTAAGTCAACGTAATTGGCCCTCCTATTGAACGTATGTACGAAGGTAAATTGCCACCACCGCATACGTGATATCTAACTGCACTAATTGACTACTCCTGATAGGAACCCGATCCGCTTATAGAAACGCAAATATGTACCGTGCCTATAAGATTAAGGACACTACCTAAATTTATGACGTGATAATTAAGACAAGTGCAGATATTTAAAGAGAACCACTCTACGCTGCATAACACGAAGGTGGCAGAAAAGTTTAAAGCCTCAAAAATATCCTGGTAATATAATCACGCATGCGTTGAAGGATATCTGCAAATTTTGGCCAAGTTGGACCCTCAGTTATTGTCTTCTGTGACAATTGATGTGAGCGTTTCTGTAAAAATTGCAAAAATCGAATATTCTCGTTAGATTGTTGCAATACGCCTACGCAAACTAAAGCCAAGATGGGCGCTGCTCTTTATGGAAACTCTGCACCGTCATTTGCCATGGTGAAATTTTGGCAAGATGAATTTAAACGCGATACCAACTGATTGACGATGAACGTTCAGGTTTAGCTTATAATTACTTTTTTTTCTCCCCATGTTTTATCGTCGTTCTCTAGGTGTTTGGAGTGGTTTCGAGGGTATTTAGCCAAACTGATTTTGCATATTCAGTTGTGCCACATAATTTCGCTACTTTTTGATTAAAAGTATCGAAGAGGATAATAAATCAGTGGTTAAGCACAAAATAAATGAAAATTCAAACAAACAGGTAACAGAACACATCAGAAAATGCCTAGAAACAATAACCAAAAAATAAAGCTAAGCTTCCTCATGGTATTGATGGAATAATTCACGGCAAACGCAATAAAAGGAGAGAGTGAGGCAACAGCGATAGAAGGTAGAGATATGAAAAATACTCTCGAA
>LR736877.1:4673869-4710772 GCA_902654985.2 Oryctes borbonicus | reverse complement strand
TTATGTGTTGTTTACCATACTACGCCACAGTCCTTGCTATCATTATTTATTATAGTTAGGTACAGGATAATATACAGGAAGCGTAATTTATGGAAAATACAAGCTAAAATCAAGTGAAAGTATATACGTAAAAAAAAAACGAATCATCGGATCATCCTGTAAACGAATTTATTGTTTAACCAAATTTTGCTGGAAAGGACAAATCATAAAAAGGGATAAGCAATTGTGTCGCTTCTTGGCGAATTTTCGGAGGAATACGTTCTTGTCTTCTTTCGACCCTCACAGGCTACTATTAAAAGAAAATGTTAATTACGCTTTTCCTCAAAAAACATTGATTACGTTGTTATTTAGGTGTTTCCGGACTTTTAAACAATACAAAATGCCATAAGTAACCAAATTTCCAGCATCTATTAAAAAAAAATGTTTTCTCGACGTACTCGTATCATTTAACATGCATTTAGGTGCGTTATTCAAAGAATCTAGGATATAAAGAGTGTTTTATTTTAAATGAAATAGGTGACCAAAAAGATATTTTATTTTACTATTATTACTTTCAGAGGTACGTCTACTTGCCCATAGTCGTGAATGACCCCGTATATTGATCAATTAAGTGAGATGCGTATTATTCCAATGCTCTATATTACATTTTTAGTTTTCGTCGGTGAAATGTGAAAATCCCTAATTTCCTTAAAATTAATACGTAATTGATTATCTGAATCTTCCCAATAAGGAATCAAATGGGAGTAACCACTTCACCACGAAGCCTATGCCAGATTCTAAATTATTTTTTAATACCTAGATTATATACAGGCTGTTCTCAAAGTTGAGTTATTTATTTTAACAGGTTGTACAGATCATAAAGAGTAGAATCATTCATGCAAAAGTTACAAAATAACAGAGTTTAAGTAATTAAGTAAAAAATGCATGCCCTTGTTACAAATATTGTTCATAACTTTTCACTTAGCGCAAAGTTTTGCTCGGCGTATGTATCATATGACCTTAACTTAATTTCTTGTATTCTCCTAGCGTTGTTATGGCAATAATAGTGAATTATTGAAGATTTAAATAGTTCCCCTATTCAAGAACAAATTATTAAATCCGTTTGGCGTGATAGCAGTTATTTCCGCCACGCAAATGTTTATATTTCCTTTATACATAGCAATTTCGCAGCACGCAATAAGAAAATAATTACGTAAGAATGGGAAAGCTTCAATCTTCTTTTCACAATGTTGCCATAATAATTAGGGGGCTATAAGAATACATAATGTTGAAACTTAGAAAGATAAATTGTATGTTATATGTAATTGAGGTTCGTTATACATACATAGAATTCTACACCTAGTTGTTACATATTATTTATTATATTATATATTATGTACCGCAATATGTGTAAATTAGAGACAATGCTGTTATTATATTTGTAGCCTGACAACTGGATTGCTTAAAACCATGTTATTATCATAATTACCGGAATATAAAAGCATTTATTATATTATGGTACAAATATTATTTATTTATTTATAACATTGATTTTATTCTTTTTCTAAAGCTCCACTCTGCTTAACCTCGAATAAACTACTACCGCTTAAGTGCGAAATTTGTAATTACGTAACATCGTAAATCCCCTCAAATTTCCCGTGCATTGTTATCTTTAAGTGCCCGTCCCGATTTCATGCATAATCTACAACAATTTGCTAAATAACTGGAGGATTGTTGGAAAGCCTCTAAGGCCGCTCTATATAAGCTTACCTATTTATATCTCAGGCGAAATATGATGGTACATAGGCAAGCTAATCATTTCGTAATACAAAATTAATTATGGATATCAAAGGTAAAGACTGCTGTCTGGCGTTTGTATTTTCTTGTGTGGTGCCTCACATAGGAACGCAATCCACCGGCTTTACGCGTTTACTTCCAAAGAGAAAAGCTAATTGCTATATTGTAACGTTACAAACATTTTTTTTTTAGAAATCTTACGCTAAGAATAGGAGATAAATTTGTTACATAATGCTGACATCTAGCTCCTGAAAATTCTGCAAGGATTAACCAAAATTAAATGAAACGTAGTTAAAATTAAAGCACGGTTTACTGGAATAATCGAGTCGACGTTTTAATTAACAAAGATATTAAAATTTTTGTAGTACTCCGTTCATTTCAATGCATTTATCTTGCTTCCGAATATGTACTACACTAGTTCTTAACGGAGGTGAACTTCTGCACAAGCCCGTCCTATTCTTGCACAAAGTTCTGTTCGATTCCGTGCGCGTGTTTTACAAACTTCTTGAACTGGAAGACTCTATACAAAAAGCTCTGGTATCGTCAGATCAGATATCTCCATTCAATTCGCTGCGTCGACCTATCCAACCATTTGAAAAATATTCATTTTCACAATTCTAGCGTTATGAACGGAACAACCGTCTAATTGAAAATGTAAATTTCTTCTTTCTGCAATGGAAAGTTAATTTAATCATTGTAAAAATTTTTCCTCGTTGATATTCTCGTTAAAAAGGAAGGGATCTATTATTCTTTATTTAATATCTGTTTTACAAACAGTTATCTGGTGCTGCCACCCGGAAAATGGAGGTAGAATATTCTTTTCAGTCACACGTAACTCCGACGGTAGCTTTGGATAGAAAACGCGCACACACGGATAGATGCCACCTAACATCATCACCCGACACGAAAGTTCTCAGTTATCAACTCCTCGATTCGCCGAGCTTAATCAAGTATGGAAGACCCTCTTCAACAATGGTTTTCATAAGACAAAATCATCAACAAACATCTTCATGCAACCAGTAAACTAACGAACGATCATCTTCCCTAGATCCATAAGGTAACGGATGGGATCGACAGACCACGAATATTACGTTAGAACATACCTCCCCTCGCCTTCGACTAGCACTGTAGGCGCATCATCTAGAAATTGGCCACCACATATTATTCAGCGGGACTTCATTATTTTGCAATTCTTTCCACCATTACAAAAATTGTTCTTATAGACATATGGCAGTGCTTCATCTGTAACGACCAATCCTCGGCAAACAGTGACCGCGACACGCAACCAATCAGCGGCAAACCTCGCCTACTGCCGACATAAAAGCCTGCTGCTCCCTTCCTATTACCGCAGTTGAGTTTTGCCTCTGGTATGATTTATATGTTGTTTTACGCTCAGTTAGTGATTTACACGTGGAATTACCTTGCTAGCTGTGGCTTACCACCTTTCATTCTCCTGAAGAAGCGCCATATAATTGAGAGCGAAAAGTTGAGTTTTCGACTAACCATGACACTGTCCGATTTGTTTTAAGTGATTGTTTCACTATTTTATTAACAAACATATTTGAGGGAAATGTTGGCTAAAACCATTTTGGGACCTTCTGAATTCAAACTTTTAATTTAAAAAAAATCTTTTTTTATGGGGAAGTAGTCTTTCTGTTCCGCCATTTCATTGTGTCTTAGACTCTTTGTTGAAAATGGGCGAAATAAATCTTTTGCTGGAGTCTTTCTAGTTTTTAATTATTAATTACCTGAAGACAATCCTGAAAGGTCTGATGAAAACAGCCTTTGTAATAAAAGAGCGCCTATTTAATGTAGCTGATAGTTACAACAGTATAATTATGAATACATTAATAAATCCTCCGTCGTTAACAAACAAATTCATGGCACGATTTGTTGGGAAATGATGGTGACTCCATCACCTCACAGTATTTCAACTTATTTTACGTACAGATAAGAAGCAATGATTCTAGGTTCTTGTAATAATATTTTGGAGCACATTGATTGGCCTCGTACATATACACAAACATAACTAGTTCACTTCGACCAATAATATAAATTAGAAATTACATATTACTAACGTGATTTGATTGTGTGAGTTACCAGCATTAAGAACGGAGCGTCAATCCGGTTATCGATCCCCGAACCCTGCTCTCATAACAAGAACGGCACTTTCGAAGATAGAAAGCCATATTGATCCGTCAGGCATTTATTGAATATTTTATTTTTAGTTTTGGTTTCAACTATTAATAAGTTTTATGGCTTACTGTGTCATGAACATTCAGTTCAGACAGAAGGCAGGTACTACATAGTTTTAAAATAATACCGCGAACTCGACGTCTGTCCTTTCTTTTTTAATTTCTTTCGCCTGCTTCACTATACCGAGCGAATTGTGAAATACGCTTTTAGCCAGCTGGCGAAATATTTTCTTTGGAAATTATTCAATAATCTCGTGCGTAAAATCAATGAAAATCTCGAGTATGTGCTTTCTAGACAGAATTGAGGTGGTTATGTTTGTTTTTACGACTACGTTCTCCGATCATTTATTTTTGTTGTAGGTCAATGTTGTTAAGTCATTAACTGTAATAGTGGATAAGTTCTTTGATGTTGCTTTAAATATTTAACGTTTAATTGAGCGATGTTTTGAAAATGTTTTAATACCGCTCAATGATTTTATTGGCAAATCTTATAACTCGTTTGAAATTTTAGAGGGCCATATTTTGTAATCTAGGAATTTAGATTGGTTGTCAATGGAGTTTAGCTGTTCAAGGTTTCAAGGTCTTGATCTCCTTTCAAATCCAAATAATTTAAAAATTAATTTTTAGAAATTTTCTTTCATTTGGCTGTCAAAACAATCTCAACGTTTACATACGTACAGATCAAATTTGCAGAATTTTTTTCAATTCACAACTAAGAAGTGCGTGTTTACATTTTTTTTACTTTCCAACGTTTATTATGATTCGCCATTTCATTTCGCCCGTTGATCAGAAAGGGATCAAATTATTGTAAAGTTCACTTCTTTCCTAACTTTTCACGTTTCTGTTGCTACAATTGAAGCAGCTTTGCAACATTTACCTTTGAAATCAAATTTTCTTATAATTAATTTAATTATTAGTAATAAAACTAACATATGCGACAGCTTCCTTCTATTAAACTACCTGCTGTAATTCAAAAATATCATATATATAGAGAACGCGAACAATAAACTTCCTCGTTTGAGGATCACCTTACTTACTAAAGCCGAAAAGAAGAAGAAACTGCTGATTGTTTTCCAAGGAACTCTTCTAGGAAAGCAGATGCCGTTCGAGGATTCGCTCTAAAGTTTTACGGAGGTATTAAATGGAGGCGAAAAGAGCACCGGTCTATTTTGCAGTTGCTCCTCTGAAAGCCTTTCGGAAAGCTATACAAGTAGGCCGCCACATGAAAAACTTCTCCGCGAAATTTCCCGTATACCCATTGGAAACACCGTAAACGCTCTTACGCGTGGGTTAAGTAGAAAATTTTTACGAGCCTCTTCGAGAGAAATTTTCATCTTTCGTCGGTTTCCTCTCGGTTGTGCGGATCACCGACGAACAATTTGCTTACCAGTCCGTTACATGCGATAAAGTATAATTTCGTGGGGACGATAGTGCCTGCGTATTTTCATTCGACAAGATCGAAATCTCCCTTTGCGGTGGTATTTTGCTTGCTTCTTCGTGTATTCACCTGATTCTCTTTGATGTAGGACTGTGGCGGATGCGCATATTTTTTTTTCTTGATGATATATCGAAGGCATGGAAGATGGAAAATTATCATGGCGTTTAAAAATGAAAGGTAAATTTTATTCAATTTCTCTCGCTTGTATGGTTTCTCCACAAAGAGAATAAATAATTTGTAAAAGGAAGAAAAAAAAAATTGAATTAATAATAAAGCTTTATACTTGTGAAGATTTCTATATATAAATGTGTTATGTGATATGAAACAGCATTTTTCATTTTTACGTACTGTCCCTTATACTCTAGTTAATAAATAGCAGATTCCAAGTCCTTTTTAATACCAGTTTACTTAATCAATGCATAGGTATTTTGTCCCAGCGCCGTTATTTAATTACGTGTACAGTGCTGTAAATCAGACACAGAAATGAAATCAACACCTTACAATGTGAAGTTCAAATTTATTTAAAATTGAATTACGAGAACCATCAAACTAAAATATGAAAATACAAAAAAATATTAAATAAACGACGAAAACCTTCAACGACAAGTAAGTTAATGAGGCGGGTGCGCCTGCTGATCCAGACACATCTTTTCAAAACGGAAAAAAAAAGGTTTGACACTGCCACTCTCGCTTCTCACTCCATATCGATTTTTAGCGGTATTTGTTTTTTATTACGGCTACAGCTGAAATGGGTTGTCGTAAAGGAAATAAGGATTTTCACAGCTTTTGAACTCGGAGTTGAATATTCATTTTTCATTGATATCGGAAAAAATAAATTTTATTTTCAGGCTATTGTCGAAAGAGACTTCAATTAGATTCCCTTTTTCCTACGAATTGTTGGTGGAGCTTGAGCAGGGAAAGAATCTTGGATTCATGCAAATTTCTGGATATTGTCTTAAAGTATCTTGCAAACCAGTCAATGAGGTCTGAAAAGGGGCAGCAAGCCTTGTGAAGCGAGGAGAAGATTTGAAAAGTAACTTCTGAGCGAAGAAGATCGACCAAAACTATCGTAATTTCCTACAAGGGTTGTTTTTATTTAGTTTTGGATGTAATCGTAACAGCAAGCTGTGAATCGACTTAAAGCGTTTGATTCTTTTGCAAGGTATTCTATACAGAAACTGACTCATTTCTCATTCTTTCAAACCAATTGTGGCAACAATTATCCCAATCATCATTAAAGATATTACAACATGACCCGAAATGGAGGCAAAAGTTGCGACCATTTTCTTCTTCAACTTTAATTGACTTCTCATCATTTTGAAACACCCACATACGACGGATTGACGTTTGGCTTTGGGTTCATGGGAATAAATCCACGAATCGCCACAATTTTTGAGCTGCTGTTGTTCTCCAGTTAAAGATCTGAAATCCAAAAGCAAACTAACTCTCTCAAAGGTACTTCATCATTGAGAATTTTTTAGATTAAGGTTTTGGTTGCCCGAATTTCACAATATGCCATATGTCGATCTTCCTTGATCGGTTGGCGGAGAGAAGCAATGTTTTTTTGAGCGATTGCTGTCTTTGGTAATCCTGCCCTGGGATCGCCGCGGTGCAACGACGTTGAAATTCGCAATATCAGCGAAAAACTGAACACCCTGGAACATTCTCTTTAAATTACTCACGGAAGGAAATGTCTTCCACCCATACACACTAGGTGGACATGCTGTGTACCAATCGTAGCGCAGGATCTTTATTATAGTTCATATCCAGATTTTACCCGAACTATTTAGAACTACGAAAAAAAACATCAAGTATGTGAATTCAAGGCAAAACGAATTTAATTTTATTTCTAACGGTTTAAATAAGATCATAAACTTTTAATACGCCCATAAGTTTTTATAATCCCTGGTGATGGTAATTGAGGTTTTCTAAATATTTCATAAGATCTCTAATATATATAAACAAAGGCATTTGGAAACAAATTAATGAAGCAATAAAATAATATTGTTATGGGGCCGACGTTTTTCTTATTCGCTCAATATCAATAACCGTTAACGATAATCTTATAAGAATATCGAAGCTAACTTAAGCTTACAAATTTTGTTTACTTCTATTGAAAAATCAGTCATTATCGCGCTTTTCCTCCGCGAGCAACTCTAATAAACGTTGACGCTTGTGACGTTCTTTTCTCTACCTTGAAAAACGAATTGCTCGGATTTACGCAACGGTGTGCTGCTTTTCATACGATACGTCTCCTAATTTACATCTCGCGTCGGATTCAATGAATTGTTTAGAATTCCTTTCCAATTCGAATTTCTCCTCGATTATAACGTTATTATTATGGGTCTCGCTTCGTATGCTAAGCGGGCAAGCTAAAAAGATGATCGATGTATTTGGCAAAGCTATATAGGTTATTAAATGGAATGGGTTCCATAACATAAGTTTCCGTTAGTCACAAGCTAAAATTAATTTGATTTTATAGGTACATCACGTGTATCGAAACTCTGTTACTGGATCACAGGGATGGATATCAGGTGGAGTAACCAAAAATAAAACAATCACTCAATTATTCCGATTCTGATCTTTCGTAATTAGTTTGTTGGCCCATTGGTGAATCTCAAACAAAAATTATAAGAATTAAATTCAAGATCACTTACAAGTTCGTGTCATTAAAGTATATACTTTAATAAATATATACCGTTATTGCATGAACGAATACAAACAAGTAATACATAAGCAGAAGGAAAAAAAATCTTTTCTTTTTTGTAATTACAAATAATAATAAAGATAATAAGGGGATAACAGAAAGAAAACGCAAAAAGAAACAATGAGCATCGAGCGCTTAGCGTTCAGGACCCGCGGGCCAAATGCTTATTGCCCTCGGCTATTGTACTTTCATTGAAACAATAGGTTATGGTTCAATTTCAAATTTCTAATAAGAACTCCTCCGACCCGATGAAATCCTCAACGCAGTGTCGAGAAAACGCGAAAAGCCGTTCTCCTTCGGGACAAAGCCAAAAATTTGTGTATTCGCTCGCTGATTTTAACGTTTCGTTCAGGTAACACCTAATAGCGCTCGTGCTCCCGAACGCTCGTTAATATACCTCACACACTATCGAAAGCTGCCACTAACGATCACCCTTCTAAACGAGGGTGTACCTAGACTACGTGCAGATGTCAATCAGCTCTTATTAATTATTGATGAAACCTATACCTGATATACAATAAGAATCATAAGTAGAGCAAAATTTTGCCAATTCGAAATTAGGGCTTAACAAAGAAAATTTAATTGAAGGAACGTTTCACGTCATTTCCAACATTAGGTAACTAAGATTCGTATTACTTTTTATCCAATTTTTGCATTCGACACAAAGTTTCAGTTGACGGCTTGTCGCTTGCAGGTGAAGTACGCAAAATGAAAAGCAAACTTGTCCCTGGCGAAAAAAGCAAAAGCTTAATTTAATTTTATGAACGTGAAAAATGTGAAGTCTCGCGTAAACAATCTTTTAAATATAAATTAAAACGAACACAATTAAGTTAGTGTTTGGGACTTTTTATGTTGCTCTTAATAAATTTATAGCAAGCTAAGGTAGTATCAATTTTTCTTCATTAATTCCAAACTTTTTAGTTACCTATTTTACTTTGTAAATCAGAGCTCGACCGCATTTCTAGCCCCTACATTGGGTTAAATGTTTGGAATAAAGTTTGAGGTAAACTTCAACTTTGAAAGTTTGTATACTAAAACGCGCTCTGTGAGTACATTTTGCTGCACAAGTTCGCCGATGTAATTTACTTAGGCTAATTGTGAAATTTGATTCCCATAAGTTTAGGTGTTCCACTGTACTAGCAGAAATAATTAAATTTTTAAAAGAGCAACTTGGTTCAGGAGTCGTCTAAGTTACCAGCCTACTTGTAATAATAAGTATTTAATCGTGTACAGAATTGATATCGGTCAGTTAGATGCCTTATTTTGCAGAAGGAAAAATACAAATCTGGAGGAATTTGAAAGCACACAAAATGCTATTGTTCGCTGAAGCTTTGAAGGCAATCTATTTATTTTGCAGTAAAATAGAATTTTTCCATATTACACAATATTTATCCCAACGTATACCTACGCAATATACGTTATTATTTGCTACGTTTCGTAGTTGTCGAACTTTATTATTGCGTCAGAAATATCAAATGATACGAGCCATTTCGAAATGACCAGCGGATTTGATGGTCTTTCTCGTTATTCAGTTGTATTCATCGAGTCCCATTCTACGCGCCGTGCTCTATTGTAATGTGCGGAACACGTTATGGAAGAGGTCATCGCAAATGCTCTTAATTGAATCTAACGTTTGCAACGTGAAATAGGTTTAGGATATTTGACATTTTCGGGGCGACCGACGTTTTATTAAATCTAAACTGAAAGAGGATGCGAACATCAAAATAGATTGCTAGAATAGAATTCGTTTACCTTCGAGCTATCTAAATCGCGATCGCCATTGGTTCCACGTACTTCCCTGTACAAACCTACATTATGTTTGTTCGAGCTCTTGTCAGAATTCAATTTTAACAGACACATTTCAGTTTACGACTCAACGCCGTAAAATGATTTAGTTAGCTTCAATAAATTTAGCTGGGAAGCTTTCGAACTTTGATTTATTTTCGCTCTAGATAATGCTACGTACTAAAGAACATTTGTTTTGGATTAATTGGTTAAGGAAACATAGGAAGCGTATAATTCAATCTATTTAAGTAAATATTTAATTCCAATTTCTCCTTCACGAACGGAAATTAGCCGAAATTACAGTTAACCTTGCAAAAATCTGTACTAATACTGCAAAATTAGGCTTATTACTTTTATTACAGCATTCGCAGCAAGATCCGGTCTCCCCATTCCAACGACTAAATATTGCTTCAATGTAACCGCCAGTTTTCCAATGTTTCTATCTCTAAATTACTGCTAAAAATCGCTCGAACCCTTATATTTCATTATCGAATTCGCTTGGAAAGCTTTTTAGTTTTCTCATTGGGTTATTTTCTTATCATTTAAAGCAGTCATAACTACCTACTGCATACTCTTCGCATTTCTCGTGTAAAGCGATACAGAAAGTACAAGTTCCACCTCCGCGTTTTCGTAAACTCTACGCCTCTGTTTTAGCGCCATTGCATGTATTTTCACATGATTCTAATACTTAGATGTACACGGTATCTCAAAGAACAATTTCTGGCATCTGCAGTAGTCGCATAACCTGTAACCGCAGAATTTTCAAATACACACTACAGTATTTGCCACTAACTGTTGAGGTGATGTGGGCTAGTGCATGGTACACGTCGTGGGTGTTTATTTATTATCAACTTAGTTAGATAGTTGTTTGCTTGAGAGTAGCTGGTAAGTAATTACACTTCACCTACACTAAACGTAAGGCTATATTTTACGGTATAAAATGTATGTATTTAGAAGGTACACCTTTTTCACAATATTTGGTCCGAATATAACGGTTACTTCATAATGACTTATATGATTTTTTGGATGAAACAAGTGAAGCAATGGTTGAAAACTTTGCTGTTAAGAGAACTAGCAATGCAAACGAGAATTCTTCACTAGTAATCCGGACTAACCCAACTCCAGCACATTGGTAGTTGAGATTCCTCAAGAAGGAAATCTGACGATGAAAATCTGGGTGACGATGATGATCGGATTGATTATTTCCATAACGGGGCTCTACCTGAAGAGAAATTTGAGGACCATATATACGAAATGGACGCAATAAGCAATCGACGTACTTTGGAAGTTGAGGAGTCGCAAAAGAATAAAAACTATGTCTGATCAACCCTTTGGTTCTGAACTTCACCGTCCATACAACAACTCTCCTTTTGAAATATCGGAGAATGCTGGTGCGCGTCTACCAAACTAAGGAAAATACAGAAGATGCAACCTTCGTTCTATAACAATCAGAATTGAGGGGTTAAAGATAATATGTGCTTGAACGTTTGCAGTGCTTCGTACCCTTCCATAAAAATAATTCTATTTAATCTCTATACTTACCAGAATAATTAGATAATTTGCTTTACGTGCTTCTTCGAAAATGGTGTCAAGAATGGAAGCCACCATCCATGTTAAAAGTTCAGTAGACAAAATTACGAAACGAGAAACAACTTGATAGAAGCTCAGCTACCGAACCAAAACGTTTCCAGTTGAACCAATTGACATCAGCGAAGAGAATTCAAAGTCAGAACTCGTCTTAATGTTTGCTGCGCCAGAGGCAACAGCTCGACACAGTAGCAAGGTTTATTATTGTTTCGCCATTCGTACAGTGCAGCTCATAGTTGTGTTTGTGTTAAACTTCTCGTTTTAGCGTCGGAATGTAATGCAGCGCATTAAACTATAATATGCAATGCTATTCTGGCGGCCACAATTTAATGCTTCTAAAACGGGAATTAACTATTACGCGAATACTACACCGATTTGCCGCTTTATTTACTTGGTAGGGTGGATACGATTCCAGGAATTTATACCATTTGTACGTATACCTATCATTACGTACACGGTATTATTGAAAAGTATAACACACCTTTTTGGCAATGAGGACTGAATTGTTTTTAGAAAAACAGTACAAATATTTTTTTCTCAATAACTATACAAAATAACCAACACGAGACGATTCAAATTATTAACGTCGGGCACCGCTCAACTTTAATGAACTGATATTAGACGCATATTAAGCTTCCTTGTCAATTTAAAATTTGTAAAACTTGACTCTCTATTGGCAACAACCTCTTCATTTGACGCGAACATTTTTTCAAGTTTGAAGAAGCAAAGAAGCTACAAGAGACCAAATCTGGCAAATATGGTGGATGTACCACCAATTGATAGTAGAATAATCATTGTTGGAGAATGATTTCGAGAAAATTAATGGGAATTTTAAGGCGGACGTAGCATCCATCTAAATCGATAACCTTTGGAAGTGACATATACATTGCCGTTCAGAGAAGTTCGGTCGGTTACTAAAAAACATGAAAAGGTTACAGAAACAAACGAAACTAAAAACAAAATGCAATTTTATTGTATGTACAGGTAAAAAAGACAAAAATAATTAAATAAAAAGTTATTCTGGCCTAATATAATATACTGAACATTATATTTTTTTTTCATCGAAAAAACCTCCTTTGCTGTTAATCACCGCTCGAACTATTCTAGGCATTCTTTCGATAAGTTTTGTTAAAACGAATTGTGGAATATTAATCCATTCATGTTGCAGAATATTCCGTAAATGTTCTTGTGAAGTTGGGCATATAACAACTCTATAGGGTTCAAATCTGGGCTTTGTGGGGGCCATGTCATTACCTTCAGGGTGTGCTGTTCTTCTTGCTCCTTTAGATAGTTCTTACACACTAACGCAGTGTGTTTTGGGTCGTTGTCATGCATCAATGTAAAGTTACGGCCTATTATACGCAAGCCTGATGGCACTGCATGATTCTGGAGTATTGCAAAATAATTTTCCTTCCTCATTACACCCTGCACTCTGCACAAATCTCCCGTCCTAGCAAAGGAGAAACATCCCCACACTAACACAGAACTACGCCCTTGCTTCACTGTAGGCACAATGCAGTTCGGGATCACTTTTCGATTTTAGATCTTCGGACATAAACTTGTCGATTTTGCCCAAAAACCTCAAACTTTGACCCGTCACTCCAAAGTACGTGTTTCCAATCATCTAACGACCAATCTAGATGAGAACGGGCCCACTGTAGCCGTTTTGCTCTGTTGCCCCGACGTAATAAGGGTTTTCGAATGGCAATGCGTCCATGAAGGTCCGCTTGTTGAAGTCGACGTTTTACCGTACTCGCCGAAACTTGTTCTTCACGGCCACGATTGACTTCGGCTGCTATTTGCGGCACTGTTAATTTTCTATTGCGTTTGCTTGATAATACAATTCTCAAATCTTCAGCTTTCGTTGTTTTCCTAGATGCTCCAGGACGAACACGATTTTCTATAGTTCCAGTTGTCCGATATCGCTTTATGATGTCATTTACTGTTGAACTTCTCAAATTAATTTTTTCAGTAATTTGTCGCCCCGAATATCCTTCTTCAAATAGCGTAATAATGCGTGAACGTTTTTCTACACTGGTTGGCTTGCCACGTGCCATTTCGAAGTAAATAAAGCACCAACACACGTTTAACAGTAAAATGAAGCAAATTTATATCTTTACGCCTGTGATAAATAAACAAGAGTGATACTGCGGTATATTTCCTAAATGTATTGTTCGTTAATAATCCCCAAACGACCCGTTTCAAAAGATCGGTACTTCCGAGAAATTCTTGGAATCACAATAAAAGCGACTTTATTGTGGTTGTCGCAATATTTCTACTTTACATAATAATTTACGGCTTTAATCGCTTAGAAAAGAGTGTATGCTTAATATTTTTCTAATTTTATGTATTAATAATTGTATACAGTGTGATATAGATTTTTATTGTATGACCGAACTTCACTGAACGGCAGTGTACATAAAGAACTCATTATAGGGCAATATAATAGAAATAATTCAATATTCTTGTGGAGAGAATGAAAGAATTCGATTTTATGTATACAGTGCCTGTTACACTTAATAAATGCAGTAGAAGAATCTAAGAAACAACCACTTAAAATGCTTCTTAACTTGAGACTTGTATGGCATTTACAATTTTAATATCTAACTATACTCATGTACATACAGCGAGTAATATTTCTTTGAAAATGAAGCCCTATGCAATGCCAACTAAAGTAAATAAAATTCAAATTATTCAAGCTAAACGTGCCCTACTAGTACATGACGTATTTTCAAATATAGAGTGCTTGCATATACAATATATATCTATATACATATGCATATATATTGCCTGTGCTACTGGCAAATTAAAAGAGTTACATCTACACTGGGGCAAGACTCCTTAATAGAAAACATCCATCGAGAGCTTTTATTTGCAAAGGAAAACGCTGGAAAGTATTGTAGAAGCTGCAAGCACCGTCTATAGTCACAGCATACGTGGCAACCAAATAATACTAATTGAATACGGAATCCAATTTCAAAGTAATGCGATATGCCCTTGTATAAGTAAATTAGTAAGATAAGGTGTTACTTTGCGAAAAGTATCGATGTAGATGAACTACGTTTGCTTCAAATACCACGATATCAAATTGAAAGCGCACGAAATCGTTCGAGCTTAGGAAAGTTTAAAACAAAGCTTCGGAAGAGATTAAAATTCTACCGGAGGTCGATCCGATTCTGACGTAATTTATTGGGACGACGAAACCGCGACCGTTGAAATTTCGCAGAAATTGCTTTCCGGATTTCGCGAATTCGTCGAAAATAACTTGCGATATCCGCGATTAGTTTGCTGGGAACAGCAGATACACGAAGTCAATAATGAACCTAATTAAATGAGATAGTCGCAAGCGTCGTCACGTTGCACTAATAACGTTACTGATTCCGCATTTCTCGCGGGCGATGCATAAATTCGCATCATCCGTATGTACGTGGAAATTCCATCCAAGTCGTGCAGTTGATAGATTACGGAAGCAACGCAACGTATTCACTAACATAACTGCAACATCAACCGAAGCGTAAACCACAAATAATACAAAAATAGATTTGGTTTCAGCGCTCGGGTACAATAATCTATAACTCGATTCGTGAATGTACGAATTTATTCTATAAAAATCTCAGCGTAGGTTAATTGTTGAACATTTTCATTTTATTTCTGTGCCAGTATTTCGTAAACTCATATAGGAGGAATGTTTCCAAAGTTCTGGGAATTGTGCTCTAATTAAATTACGCAGAACTTATAAGCAATACTATTGCTGGTGAACAAGTCTTGACAAGTTTATGCAGCTCTCCAGTGCAATATAGTTCAGTCTGAGTCAAGTGTGATTGATATAGACGCGTTTTCGTAGCACCGTTTTTGTACCATGGAAGACGCCATTAAATCTGAAAGAGCAATAATTTTTTTTTGTGAACAGAGGGTGTGAAAATTAGAAATTATTCAACGCCTGCAAGGAGTGTTGGGTGAGACTGCAGAACCTAAAAGTAGTGTATATCGGTGGATCGATTGTTTTAAAATTGATAGAACATCATCAGAAGACGATCCACGCAGTGGTCGCCCGAGTACGTCGGTAAAACAGAAGAAACATTACTACCGTGGAGGACCTATTGAAAGAGGTCAGGCGTCAAATCAGTATACGCCTAGGAATAAGTACACTACAAGTTACGACACATAACATCTCACATGATTGTTTGGACGTAAGCGAAGTTTCAGCTCGCTGGGTGCCAAGACTGTTGAGACCGGAACAGAAACTCAATAGGTCTGACACTGGTCGTCAACTTCAAGAGCTGTTAACCCGTTACGATGACGAATTTTGGCAACAAATAATAACCACTGACGAAACGTGGTTTCCTTATTTCAATCCTGAGACCAAAACTCAATCTAAAGAATGGCGTAAACCGGAAGAAGGGCCTCCACTTAAGGCGCGTGCAGTTCCGTCTGTTGGAAAGATATTCGGGCAGCTGCAAATTGAAACTCAAGCATATTCACTATTGGCCTTGATATGCACTCTAAAGATCTGGAACATTATGCTGGAAGCTAATAACGCAAAGAAATAATTTTAACCTAATGCCAATGCTTAATTTAATCAAATTGACTTTCTAGCTGGCTCTGGGCACGATATATACCATACAAAACCGCCAATATAACGTTTATGCCACTTTTTTACACAAATGCCACACTACAAAACAAACAGATAAATAACGAATGTTTTTAGAATCGTACGAAAAATCCTACGCTTTTAAGGCGACTCGGCAAGCGAAAGCGAGAAGTCAAGCTAATATAAAATTTAATACCGGAAAATGATAATATAATGCTTCATAATGGGTAATAATTTCCGAAAGCGAGTTACGTTCACCACCAAAACGTGCTGATAACTAAATTTAGACGAAGCGAAGTTCATAACTCCTTGTATACCGCTCAAGTTAATAATATACATAAATTATTTACACTGAAGATGTTCTGTCGCGATCACACATGGGAACATTCATCAGCCGTAAGATCGGTAAACAATTTACTTAGAATGCGAGTGATTTACAATCTACGTGAATATTTAATGGTTCTTTACGTTAGCGTAAGTTTACGGCGATCCCTCCACGTGCGAAATTAGCAGAGGTTAGTGACGTCTAAATTTGAAGTAATTAGCACCTATATCAACTTATCTAATATATGAATATCTCAATTAAGTTAAGTGTTTCTAATTATATACTCCCTTTGCTATTTGTTGAAAAGTTTCGAGCTTAAAGGAAGATCTTTAGTTGAAAGCATTAACATGAACGTATTCAACACAAAAACTTATTTAACTTCGACGGAGCCACCTTTAGGGACGAACACTAGACAAAGAAGAGAAAGAAAAAGCATTATATAAATATGAGCCTTTTCGACAAGTTGTACGCATATTGTAAATCACAAAACTATCTTCCTACTTGGTCATGCGTAATGCAACGTTTATACATCGCACGATACGTAGTGCTTGTCTTTTTCGCTTTTCAAGGGAACAATAGGCCTATAGATTACAACACGAGAACGGCTAGGTAGACGTGTTCTGCTATTTCTGCTAATCTACCCGACCCGACTCGTATTAGCCGCGTTCACAATTATACAAACAGATATACGTTACGAACCACCATCAAGAACACTGCTAACTTGCCAGTCCAACCGATTTCGTTGAATGATAACGAAAAATGAAATAGTTGCCCCTATCAGTGTGAATCGCTCAGTATAGTACATACCTTGCACTAAACGCTCAATGTAATGTTATATCTCGCAGATAAATAATCTTTTAAATCCGAAACTACACGAATAGTGGGAACATTAAACCTTTAAACTGACATTTATTTTAACTATTCTAATTGCGGTTTATACCGCGATAACAATTTTTCACTTAAATTATACCTTAGCGTACACTTCCTGCATTTCAATTAGGGCTAATTCAGCGCTGCAACTAACCAATTTAGATACATTGCTCGGAGTTATTCTACGAAATAGCTTTAATCGATTGGTGAGCTGGAACTGCACGGTATACAAATTAATTTAATGATTATCAATGAATTTAATTATCGTGGCAACTCGAAGTTATTCATTCGTTTAATCTCAGAAGGAACACCCGAATTTTCTAATATGAATAATAATCTGCATTTATTGAAATGAACTGTTAACTTCATTAAGATTAACATCCATGTGTTGAAGTCCCCTATGAAATAAAAAAAAAAGTCAGCTACACTAGCGCTCATAATTATTTCGGCACTCTAAATTTGTGATATAAATCACAGAAAAATAAGACAGAATTGTACATAAATGTATTTATTTCGTAGTTTTACGCAATACACGTCAAAAAGAAAGAAAAATGTTTACAAAGTTTAAACTTTTGTTTCGTCAATGTGACCTCCTTTGGATTTTATTACTGCAGCGCAAAGGCGCGGCATTCTTGCAATTAGTTTTGCGAGCATGTCTGGGGTTATTTTCACCCAAGCTGATTGTAGTGCGTTCCACATACTACCAGCGGACGTTGGAGCTGATTGACGTGCGTATCGGTCAAGTTCTTCCCACAGCAGCTGAATTGGATTCAAGTCAGGGCTTTCGGGGGGGCCATTCCATAATCTTTAAAACTCCTTCTGTCTCCAAACGCTGCAAATATTCCTTGCATAATTTGGACGTGTGTTTTGGGTCATTATCCTGTTGAAAAACAAAATTCTGACCCAAAATTCGTGTTCCTGAAGGTATCGCATGATGCTGTAAGATATCCCGGTAACCTTCTTTTTTTAATGTACCTTCAATTTTGACGATGTCGCCAACAGTTGTGCCACCAAAGCAGCCCCAAATCATTACAGATCCACCCCCATGCTTCACCGTGGCTACAATACAGTGCTCACTTGCACGTTCGGCCACCGATCGTCTGACAAATGTTCGCCTTCGAGATCCGAAAATTTCGAATTTGAATTCATCAGTCCAAAGCACCTTACTCCAGTCTTCCACAGTCCAATTTCGATGTTCACGGGCCCATTGGAGTCGTTTTCGTTTATTAACTTTCCGCAGCAACGGCTTTTTCAGCAATTCGCCCATGAAGACCGGCTCGCTGTAAGCGACGTCTCACTGTAGCCACTCTAATTGGATTCTCGCGATGTTTATTTACTTCTGCGGTGATTTCCGGAGCGGTTTTTCGCCTATTTCTCTTGCTGGTGCTAACAATTTCGCGATCTTCTACAACTGTTGTCACGTTTGGCCTTCCACTTCGTGGTTTATTAGAAATACTGCCACTTGCCTTATATTTTTTTAATGTTATAAGCGACAGTAGCAGGGTGTAATTTTAATTCTCGGACAATTTGTCTATTAGTTTTGCCACTCTTATGGTAGGCAACTAAAAGCGAACGTGTTTCAATACTTAGTTCCTTTTTTTCGGCATTTTAAACAATCGTCACTCTGTATTTCGCACACGATCTTACCACCACGAATACTACAAAACAACTGATCCTAATTTGGAAATTTTACCTTAACACTTACACAAAATTAGTATAAAATCATTACGCATACTATAATAAACGGATAAATCTTTCCGGGAATTCCTACGCCCTCTTATTGTATTTCCATATTAATGGGGTTTTTATGACAATAATCCTATTTCAGGCAATAGTTTATTTTAAATAGCTTTGTCGAATAGATTTTTGCGTATTATAATTCTATTTCAAATAAGTATTCATTTGTATAAGAATGGTTTTTAAAAACAGAATATTGTATAAATAATGTAAAAAAACGTGGGTGCCTAAATAATTATGAGCGGTAGTGTACGTTCTACATTAAGGGTAGTGCAAAAAATGGTCGTCCTGGTATGTCCACAAAGATGAAATGAATACCTCTGGAACCAAAGTTGAACGAGACAACGATATCCGCAGAACCACCGTAACGTGTATTTCCAGTCCATATCAAAATCAATAAAATCACGGTTACCTCAGCATGAATAAACTTTTTAAATTAATGCAGACGTGCCATACAATACTCAATAGGTTCTTTGTCCAAAAAGGTCACCAATAAACAAATAAACAAAAACGGCAGACCACTTCAATTTACTCGGTTGAACGCAAGACTCGGGGTTGATCGGACTCTCGCTTGTAAATTTTAGTACGTCGCCTATATGTAAACGTATTTATGTACTGTATGTATGCATGTACATACGTAGACCTACATATACTATGTAACGCCATTATACGCGTGTCGGGCAGTCTACGAGAGCATACGGGAGTAGCTGCATTTTAGCCTCGGAGCAACGTTAATAATCCACTTACGGATGCGGCGTTTGAAATTTTCATGCACTAACAGGTTAGAACGATACCCCAAATGGTATCGGAACGGCGCATCGTCCACAAATTAATTTATACATCTATAATCGTAAGAATGGCAGGAAGAACATATTTCTTCAGTGTGGGGCTCGTGAAGAATATTAGAAAACTTCTTAACGAGATGTTGAAATGATATTGCGTCTTCTTGACATCGGAAAAAACGATTTACGCGTGTCAAAGAAGAAGTGTCGTTATAATTTCTTATAATATTGAATTTACACCAAAATGGCAGCTTTAGTAGTTGCCAAAGTCGAAATATGACCATCCAACTTCCAAAACGATGTGAATGCTTTTATCATATGAATAGACAACAAAACGTTAATAAGAATCAGCTCCGATAGCATTAGTTTTAATATAGCTCAGAATTGCTGTAATAGTAGCAGAATTTTCAAAGAAATTCGTCCTGCTTTTGGATTTGGATCCACGGATATATTCTTATATCTTGAGAAAAGAAAGATCTGCTAACTATACGCAAACAAGATCACATTAAAATTGAGAAACAAACATTTGTGTATTGATGAGACGATAGATTGTAAAAGAAATCTTACGTCGGCAGATATTGAACGAACTTTCTCAAGAAATAAAAACATGCTTTCATCACGGCGAACGTTTGCGGGTACTTAGCACAATCCTGACGCGACGCGCGGAAATGCCAGCTCTACAATTATAATCGTTTTCCTTGGCAAAAACATTAAGCAACTCATTCCAACTTACCAATCATTAGATGCAAATCATCGTCGACAGTTGTTGATAGTCATCTCTAAAATAAAAAAAGATTAATAGAAAACATGTTTCTTAAAGGTAACATGTTTTTTCAACATCAAAAAGTTCTGATACCTACATAAAAAATAAGCGAATTTAAAAAGTAGCATGTGCCTTAAAATATCAATACACAGGTGTCCACCCGTATTTTAATTAACCCATCCATATTTAGTCGGTAAACTTAATCGATGCACAGAAAAAAGCAGATAAAAAAGAAACACAGAAGTAGGATGCGAGTTACGTTATTGCGTGCATGAAAAATTTAATTTGTAAATATGCGAGACGTCCTAGTAAGTACACAACAGGGTATTATCGGTGATTAAGTTGAAAATCGATCGACTATATGAATGCTAAAAATGTTTATTTTTCTATTTAGAGACTCTTTAATTAAGCTGGGCAAGAAACTTACGTGGCGCACGTGGATTTACAGTGAATGCGACATTAATGAGAATTCCCACGCACTTAACTTAAATACGAGATACTAGAGGGATGAAAATAACTTTAACGTTCGCTTATGGCTATGAACATTCGACATGCCACGTTTGCGTCATTTACACGTAAAATTTTATAAACGACAAATTTGTTTAAAAAAAAAGAGTCTAGAAAAATCAAGTTAGATATAACAAAGAACACCAGCTATTTTCGAGAAATCTATTTCGCAAGTACATTTTAGACAATCAGCGCAAGGGTCGATGCATGAAAATATGCAAGTCGTTGGATTGGCATCCATACTAACAGATATAAACAAACGTATAGACCAAACACTAATTTGATACAATCAAAACTTACATAAATAAATACTTAGAAGTTCTAAAATAATCATCACAACGTGAACCTAGCTTACTTCTCTGTAAAATTCTGGAAAAAAATTGAAATTGCAGTGAAGTGAAGTGAAATTGAGTCGGGAATCAATACCACTTCACCTCTCTTTTATTTGACAAAGAATAGTAGTAAACAGAGCCATGCAAAACAGTGTATACACTACTAGCGTAAGTTTGTTGACTTAAGACCATTCCGTACACTCACAAGACGAGCGTGTGAGGCGAAAAGTTCTTCTATGCGTCTCATTATTATTATCAACACCCTGCTTTGTTTTTTCTCGATACTTTACTTTTACATAATTATTTGCAGATGTACGTCACTAATTCTAAGATTCGTCTCCAATTCATTTAGAAATGCAATAGTGTTTAACATTATTTTGAATGTTAGTCTGTTTCTTGAACATAATCGCGATTTTGATCATTGCGCCTTTGTAAATGTGATGCCCACGACTTATCAACCGGTCGCCATGTCTTTAAGGTTATCTCGTCGTCGTTGCGACCAAATGTTCTCTCAACTTAGTCTACCAAATCCGGACTATAAGGTGGGGGGTGATTATCCAGACTGTTGCAGGAGAACAATGGGTGACATGAGGGCGAACGTTATCGTGGAGGATACCTACGCGCTTGCTCAATATCCCTCTTCTACAGTTCTGAATCGCCCGTCTAAGTTTTTTCCCACAACACTTGTGATACGATACCCCTTTTCGGTCCAGAACAGAATCACAGCATTTTTGGTTTTTTTAGGGATTCTTATGGCATTGCTAGGCATTGGTATGGCATTACTAGGCATTGATGTAACGCTGCTAGGCATTGCGTAGTATTACAAGGCATTATAATGGAAAACCTATAAATATTTCGGGGCACTCCAATTAGTAGAAATGATAGAGTTCGTTGAAATCGGTTGGTATTTATGAAGAAGGCCAAAGATGTAAGTTACTTGGGCCACTTAGACGATATCCCATAGCCTTTTACGCTATGCACGCCGGTGCTTGGGAGAATCCCTGATATTCAGGCAACTTTAAAACCAATAGCATTTTATCATATAGCCTTTACGCTGGTATGGGAGCGCCTACAAGATCCGCCTACGCGGAATTAGAAACCCGCTAGCGAAAGAAGATTTTGAAATGAATGAATAGGGTCTAGATATGATCAAGAGTATAGGATGCAACTAGCGAACGGATTACGAAAACAACAGCAATTTCATTTTAGCCATGCAGCTGGACAAATACGCAGCAAGCGATTACATAAGATAAATTTTGATAAAGCCAGTAAGACATACACTACCGTTCAGAGAAGTCCGGTCGGTTGCTAAAAAACATGAAAAGGTTACAGAAACAAACGAAACTAAAAACAAAATGCAATTTTATTGTATGTACAGGTAAAAAAGACAAAAATAAATAAATAAAAAGTTATTCTGGCCTAATACAACATACTGAACATTATTTTTTTTTTTCATCGAAAAAACCTCCTTTGCTGTTAATCACCGCTCGAACTATTCTAGGCATTCTTTCGATAAGTTTTGTTAAAACGGATTGTGGAATATTAATCCATTCATGTTGCAGAATATTCCGTAAATGTTCTTGTGAAGTTGGGCATATTTTTCGGATCCTCCTGTCCAGTTCATCCCACAACAACTCTACCGGGTTCAAATCTGGGCTTTCAGGGTTTGCTGTTCTTCTTGCTCCATTAGATAGTTCTTACACACTAACGCAGTGTGTTTTGGGTCGTTGTCATGCATGAATGTAAAGTTACGGCCTATTATACGCAAGCCTGATGGCACTGCATGATTCTGGAGTATTGCAAAATAATTTTCCTTCCTCGTTACACCCTGCACTCTGCATAAATCTCCCGTCCCAGTAAAGGAGAAACATCCCCACACTAACACAGAACTACGCCCTAGCTTCACTGTAGGCACAATGCAGTTCGGGATCACTTTTCGGTTTTAGATCTTCGGACATAAACTCGTCGATTTTGCCCAAAAACCTCAAACTTTGACTCGTCACTCCAAAGCACGTGTTTCCAATCATCTAACGACCAATCTAGATGAGAACGGGCCGTAACGAACGGGACGTAATAAGGGTTTTCGAATGGCAATGCGTCCATGAAGGTCCGCTTGTTGAAGTCGACGTCTTACCGTACTCGCCGAAACTTGTTCTTCACGGCCGCGGTTGACTTCGGCTGCTATTTGTGGCGCTGTTAATTTTCTATTGCGTTTGCTTAATAATACAATTCTCAAATCTTCTGCTTTTGTCGTTTACCTAGATGCTCCAGGACGAACACGATTTTCTATAGTTCCAGTTGTCCGATATCGCTTTATGATGTGATCTACTGTTGAACTTCTCATATTTATTTTTTCAGCAATTTGTCGCCCCGAATATCCTTCTTCAATCAGAGTAATAATGCGTGAACGTTTTTCTACAGTGGTAGGCTTGCCACGTGCCATTTTGAAGTAAATTTTCTTAAAACTTTCGCGCAAAAACGACAGATGCACACCAACACACGTTTAACAGTAAAATGAAGCAAATTTATATCTTTACGCCTGTGACAAATAAACAAGAATGATACTGCGGTATATTTCCTAAATGTATTGTTCGTTAATAATCCCCAAAAGACCCGTTTCAAAAGATCGGTGCTTCCGAGAAATTCTTGGAATAATAATAAAAGGGACTTTATTGTGGTTGTCGCAATATTTCTACTTTACATAATAATTTGTGGCTTTAATCCGTTAGAAGAGAGTGTATGCTTAATATTTTTCTAATTGTATGTATTAATAATTGTATACAGTGTGATATAATAGATTTTTATTGTATGACCGAACTTCACTGAACAGCAGTGCACATAGGACTCTTACCATTGTTAGTTACAGCTTACATTTCCAATAATTTTAACTCCAACAGGTTTTAAATTATAATTTAACCGTTTTAAAAGAACAATAGGCCGCAACGCTACCTACTCTTTATATGTCCATCCTATTTTCGATACCAACTTCATAAAATGCTAATGCTAACTTAGCTACTGTCATCAAGAAAAAAGTCCCTCTAAAAAGTTAAGCAAATAGGATTTTCTGGCATTATACAGAAATCAATACAGACGTTACAACGTTAGCAGGGGGGGAGGGGGTGGGGTACCTTTTCCGTTAAATTTTTACTATATCAGAGTGTCCCACTTGCGTCGTATAGAATGCGACGGTATGCATTGTATTCGCATCTGCATTGTTGCCCTTTGTTTGAGCAAAAAAGCTTCAAGTCTGAATAGCGATGAATACAATGTTTATCTAATGAAAAACATATGAAATAATCTCTGCTGTAAGCTATAGAAATTGTTCAGTGCATCGATATTATAAAATGGAGAAATAGAAATATATTCTTTTCATTTTTTTTTTACTAATATCCATTTCTCAATGTCGTTGATGCTTTTAAGCTTGAAATCGATAATCCGTTTGATTGATGACGCAATCCTGGCACGTTTTTTGTCGGTTCACCTTCTACTACTTAGCTGCCATGCAGTTACAAACGAAAAAATCGCTTTAATTAATATACCTCACTAAAAGCACCACGGAGCGCATTAATGATCGGCAAGCTTTGGGGATATGCGATGAAAAGGTTTCACTGACCTGTATGCAACACTAAATAGGTTTCAAACGTTAAAGAGAGCTCGTCCCTTTATTATCCAGTTTAAAGGAGTTACATCTATTTTGAATTATAAAAAAAAAAGAAAAAAATATTATCACGGTAAGGCCTGGTCTAATAATTACTTGCTTACCTACTATTTGTAATATTTAGAAGCTGAATTATTTATAACGTTATCATGATAGTAACAAATTAAATATTCCCCCAAAACATCTTACGCTAAGTTCACATTTCGCAGAGGCCTCAAAGTGTGGACTTACCTGGGCCAACGTGCCAAATCCAGTTGGTTGATTGAGCATCAGAGGTGCCTCGGGGTGTTTGCCTCGCGTAGTTTGGAGCACGTTACCACGCAATAAGCTGGCCTCTCATTAAACTGGCGCACCCTGCCTTGCTATTCATTCGACAAAGACCGAGAAAAAGTGTTCGTGGCTTGAGGCTTAGTAATATTATTAAGCAACAATAATAAGAAATATTTTATAATATAATCATTTTAATACTGAGAATAAGACAGCTCGAACATAAGCATAACTGCTTGTTAGCACTACAAATCAACCAAACCTAAGGCTTTTACAGCGGCTTTAGAGACCGATCCAAGAAATCTAAGACTGTATTCTTCTGTATTCTTATGGACCATGCTGAATTAAGGAAATATATAGAAGGTGATATTGATATTCACGTTCAAGACATAATTTGTTTTGCCCACTGTACAAGTTCGTAGTCTTTTGGATCCTAACACGTCAACTATTGTTACTTCTTTCATCATATGAAGTGAGTGAAACATTTGTCTTGTAACATTTTCACAGTGATGGTGCTAGACTACCGTCGAATGAACATGTTTGTCATGTATTATCTGAAAATTTGGGTATGAGCGCGCCTAACCGCGGGCGTTGAGTGGTCTCTCAGGACCTTTTGGTTTTTACGCATTTGAATTAACATTTTCAGGCCTCTGCTGAAGCAGTTTACGCGTGATAAATTGGAGTTTTAACATCGGTAACATAATTGTACATGAAACTTGGATATAGCAGTATACTCTTGGCGACTGTTTTCTGGTAGAGTAATAGAGTTGAGTCAATTGATTATTTTGCAAATAAACAGGAAAAACGATGTTACTTGACAAGCATTTGAAGAAAAAGAATGTTTTGTTCCGCCACATTTCAATAGTCGTCAAATTCTCGAATTAGGGGTCGACCACTCACCAGGCCTCACCAACGGCGACTTCTGGCTACTTCTTAGGCTCAAAATTTCGGTCGGTCGGAGGGCAATGATATTAGTGCAATGCAGAACAGAATGCCAATTACTCTAGACGGATTAAAGAGATGAGGGAGAGAAAACTTTCCAGACTGCCCTCGTACTGTGAAAACAAGGATGTATTTGGGAAATTTCAAATATCCGACGCTCATTTAATCGTATTGATTTCAAAATTCAAATGTCCCGAAAAAGTGTTAATCTAGAGAGAAGAAAACAATTAAATGGAAAGGTGTTCATCGTGTAATCCAACCCTAGCACTAGAAAAGATAGATGGCAGAGATATAATAATATATAAGCGCTACATGTATTAAGATTGATGTGCTCAGATATAAGTTCACTTTCACCCTAATATCGTCGATACTTATTAGACTGTAACAAATTCCTTTCCTTACACTTCTGCTGGCAACGTTGTCGGCCGTTTTAATACTTCACGTTTCATTTTCCTGAAGTACCTTAGACTCCCTCGTTTTTATATATGCAAAGTAATTCCTTCAACTCGTAACGAATTCTCTGTCGATTTGAATAACAAATTCAACGTGTTCCGTTTTATCGGAATTCCGGCGAATTACGCCGAAAAACTTGCCTTTGCCAAACTTTTTTTCTACAATCTTCGACGTTTTAATAGTACGCGGCATAGTTAGGTTAGGATCGGATCCGTAATTACAGATTCCGATAAATCTATCGGAAATTCTAGTCAGGATGTACTGACTATAAGGCAGTATACGTAACGGTTTCGCATCCTCTGCTATATCGTGATTAATTATATAGCAGATATGATATACGCAGGCCGACATATGTATATTGCGGATATACGTGATCTGTGTTAACTCAAGGTTCCACCTCCTCTAATTTACTACAAAAGAGAACATCAAACAGTTCAGAGATAATGATACATGTTGTATTTTTATTCGTTGCTATTTGGATTCTTCGCAGTTTGTGGAGAAAATGTTATCGGAATTGTCCATAATATCTCGTATATCTTTTAATTCACCAAACTTTAAAGCTAAGGATTTGCTTGGAGAGGGATTTCTTCTGTTAAGCATTTCTTTGAATATTTCGACAATTATAGTTAATGTATAAATAGCTTTTAGGTGTACCATAACATAAATTAAAATCTCTAACAATGTCTTTTATCGGAATCTCCGAATAAATTTCAAAATAACCAATAACTGCTGATTCTACCGCCTTGTTATTTATTCTATGCTTTTTTACCAATTTTTAGTTTTTTTTTGTAATTTCCCTCTAACTCACTAACCTATCTTCTCCACTTTGAACAATCTTAACCCTTAATCCTTGGACATTAAGGACATAACAGCAACGCTTGTTCTTTAATAAGCTCAGAATTTCTAATTTACCTCCAAGCTGGTATCCTCGTCTTGCCTTCCCGCATCGGCTACCGTTACCGTTAAATAATAAGCCACGTCTAGGCACTTCAGATTACCTAGCAATTTTGTAAATATCTTATGTCATACGAGGGTGTACAGGTAAAACGAAATATATAGGTCCTTGGAAACTAATGAGCTCTGAGCGCTAATGAGAACAAGTACGTGTACGTAATAATTCTCCGGAAACCGGAAACAAGACAAATAATTATAATGGAGGCTTGCGCGAGAGTATTCTTGGTTGAATCGGATAGCATGGGTGTCTTTTGAACTGAAAAGTAGAGCACAAATTGCACAAAGGCGAGGAAAATTGTCAGTTTAATGCGTTAGATATTTCGACTTGGGGGTTACGTTTCTATGGGTTCTCTTCTTATTCGCACTGACAACTTAGTTTCCTTTCTTTTAGAAAAGCCAAATTAAGCAGCTAGTTACAGTACGTTACGAAAGGTTGTTATATGCGTACACTATTGCATTCAATGTGAAACTAAGCGCTTCTATGTTGTACAAACGTCACGCATTCTGGAAAGATGTTCCTTAGCGATTTGCACACTATTTCTCATTTCTTCAAATTTATACCTCATTAAAATGAAAGTTTTTTTTGCGTAACACGCGAAATATAAAGCTTTATAGATATTTAGATATATTGCCCGAATAACGGTTGAACGAATTTACATGCCTTTTCAATAAAAGCGTGTACGATGATATATGATATATATTCACATTTTATTATTTTTTTTATTTATTTTATTTTAAAAATTTTCCTAGTTCAGGTAACAGTTAAAAACAGCTTTCACATACTATAGTTATTCTCTCAACTCAATGTAGCTTAAATACTAGTGCTCAAAAATGGTTATACTTATAAATTATACTCTTTGTTGGTAAGTTCAATTTCATTCTTTCTGTAACATTATGAATAGATTGGGCAAATTTGGGTGCGCACCATCGGCGTAGCTAACGAATGGACTCTTGCATGCGAAGGGAGTCAGTATGCAGAGATATATTAGCAAGAGCGGTGCCGTTCCAATGCTATATACAAAAAGGTTTTTAAGATTATGAACCGATCTCAATAAATTATCTCTATATTACTGAATGAACACGGGAAATTGCCATCTCTAGTCATATGTATAAAAAATAAAATCGAGAGTGTATGTAATACGATGATTAAAAAAAAAAAATTAACGTCTTAAGCGTCTTCCGTGACTTGAAAAACTGGAGAAGCGAAATTAAATATTTTTAACATAAGATGCGTTTCCAAAGTTATTTCTGCAAAACGCGTAAGCGCCAGATTACAGTGAATCATCATTGTACATAAATCAAATTAGAATTGTTCGTATTTTGCGGCGACACCGGTTTTGATATTATTGTTTGCACTTTGCACCTGCCGTTTAGAATGTGTTTGTGACCAACACGTTAGATACATATCGCACACTAGAAATTTAATTTTTACGCCGTCTTAAGTCAAATCCTTAACGAACCTATTAACTGTCTTTAATAATAGCTGTTTTCTCAATCTACGTACCTTCGACATTATTAAAAACAGAACACAGAGCACTTCGCTGCTACTATTACGTACGCTCCAGGCGACAGCGAACTAGATATTGACTAGTGTTTCGCATGCGAAAGTCCATTCGTTAGCTACGCCGTTAGTGCGCACCCGAATTTGCCTACTCTAATTATGAAATTATTCCATGTTTCTATGATATGATCTGTTTCAAAACTAAATAAATGTTTATGATATTTGAATTGACTACGACGTCAATAGTTTTTGTTAAATATTCAATAATACCAGGCCTACCAGCAATAAATACACACGCAAACTGAAATTTTTACGGGTAAATCAATCACAAAAGCTTTTGTCGAAAGCACAAGCAGAATTACACTCGATTTCTTGTATTGTTACAATGTGTACGCGTGCACGCGTGTACCCCGACATAATGATCTTATCACAATACTAGTAGTTGGGGCCACTATTTCAGTTGATGGACGAACAATAATGTTTATGCGTATTGTATTTTCCTTAATCAATCTTTAATGGAACCTAATACTGTATGAATTTTAAAATGGTCGTCTATCCGTTCCTTGCACGTTAAAGGCTTTTTCCGGTGTAGTGTATTTATAAACGGTAATCGATAAAGACATATACACATTTAGATGAATAGATTTACGTCTACTACCCTGCAGATATAGAAAAAAAAATTATTTTATTGAAACTGAAACAATTTAGAAATAACAGAATTTCTGTGAAGAATGGTAAAACCGGTACTCGTAAAAATAGTAATAGGAGAAAGTTCCGCTCAAAGTCATTGTTCCACTCAAGATTAAAGTAACAAATCAGCTCTAGCTAAATCGATAACTCAACTCAATTTTTAAATTCCTTTAAAGGGAATTCTTTCTTTAAAATTTTTTTCTTCTGAATTCATGGTTTCGACTCGATAAATTTCATGAAAAATTAATACATCGTGCCCACCTAGTAAAGTTGGCTGAAAATAATTACCTCCATGGGACATTTAAAGAACTTTTCAAACAAGTTTCTGCTGCACGCGATACAAGCTGGGTTGTTTACATGGAGCGCCCTGTATATTACTGTACTTTTGGATGCCTATTTTCAGTTTATTTGTATTTCAAATATTTTATGAAGCGGGGTATTATAATGCAAAAACGTTACATACAAATCTGATTACAACCAACGATTAATTTTGCTGAAATAATGCCATTTCGAACAAGCCAATATCGTTGGCAAAATCTACGCATGCAATCTACGTTCCGCTTTTATATTTTAAAACGGGAATTTTCCGCTCAACACATATCGCGTTTAGTCTACGCGAAACTTTGTTGCACCGAAGCAGATAAGAGTAAAATATGTTTTTTGAGATAAGAGAATTGAGAGGGAGAATGAGGGAAAGAGAGAGAGGGTGACTCCATGGAAGCTAAATAGTCGCTAATAATGCCCATCATCACATTCTGAATTTGTGAACGTCACGTGCACCTTGCCGATAACTCCGAGACGATTTTTCAGTTCTCCTTGGGCGCGTTACGTACGAAGGAAGTAATTTGAATTAAGATATCTTCTAGGCGCTTATTAGGAGGCGAAAAGTCCCCCTTAAGTATAACAATTTTTTTATCGCGAGCTCCTGATTCACATTACACCTTAGAAATGTTATTTTTGTAATAAGTCTATGTTCAAACGCTTTCTTGTTTGTTATGAGGTTTCATTGTGGGCATGGTTTAAAATTATCTTGAAACCTATATCTCATAATTTCGTAGCTACCCAATCTTGTATTCTTTAAATAGAATATGCTACATATCACTGAACTTTTAACTCTCGTTAAATTCTCTGTAACAAGGAATTGTCCTGAAACTAGGGGGTTTCATTTAACCATGTTTTTCGGATTTGAACCCACTGTGGCTGGCAGTAATATAGCTGATGAGTGATGATTTCATATTACCAAAGAAGAAAAATGTTTATAACGTTGGACAAGCACCTTCAAAACCGGGATTGTTATCGAGAAAAGTATGCAAGAAGAACACTTAAAAGCGAGCTTATTTTTTTAATATTTGGGAAACAATTGAAACGAACGTTCCTACTTGCGAGTGCTCGGAATATTCTGCTCAAAGCAAATAACATTTATTACAAAGAAATTAATCTGTTTGACATACAGGTTCTGAGTAAATAGGTACGTTTATCCGAATTGTTTTTCGTTGTATTCTTCAAAGTAAAAACACTCTTTTTAATTGAAAGTGGAGGAAATTAATTCTATCGCGCTGAATATTTTATCATTCCAGAACAGTGGCGATCTAACATTTACGATTAATCCATCCCCAATTGCTAACCTGCGAAGGTAGTTCCGTCCTTTCTTACTACTGTTACAAAGCAACCGTTTACTCGCTCGAACATTTATTAGACACTAACGTTTTTATTAGCGAGACGTACGTTGGAGATATTACCGGTATGAAAAGTAATGACATTTTTATAGAATTTTTCGATAAGCTACGTCTTACGACTTAAGCGATTAAATAAAAATCGCTTTACGAGGATGTAAAATGGGGTTTGCAAGCCCGCTTCGGAGCGTTGCTACTTGAAAGAAATGCATCTATGGATAATGTTCCCAGCTTACCGCTCTAGACTAAGGTAATTCCACTTAAATTACAAAATTTATTTTTAGCGCGCCTTTTGACATTCTAGGATATATCTATATTCCAAGGAATATAACAAGATGGTATTTTTTACTGAAAATTTTAAATTAATCAATAGTAGAGTAGAAATATTCGTTCGAAGCTTCACCTCTACAAAGCAAAGTTTACAGCAACCTGGTGTTTTTAAAATTTTAATATAAACGTAGCAATAGCATTAGATTTAAACAAACGCTAATTTTTCTCAAATAGCCAGCCACATTATAGATATCAATTGAAATACGCGTAATACTAATTTAAATGAGAAAATATGCTATAATGACCTATAACTTTTATTGAAATTTGCCGTCTACAATACAATTTCTTTCTATCCGCGCACCTTCCAATAGATATTTAATTACCGACAGCTATTGCAACAACACTTTCAAAAACTTTTCTAATTTGGATCAGTATTGTGCAAACTATCGGACGCAAAACTTTTGCCAACTTCAGACTTCATGTCTTTCGTTCTAGTTCAAATCAATTTATATACATCAAGGCGATGTCAACCCTAGACTTTATCGTAGATTCATCACTATACACTATTTCCTTCAGGAAAATGTCGTTTGAACATAATAACACAGAGCAAAAAATATAAATTGTCCCCAAACCCGAAATTAAATATCCAATAAAAACTTTCTTAACACGCGCTAATCTATCAAATTTCAACAATTTCATAAAAGATGAACCCTTCGAAAAAAATAATAATAGTTTCAGTACTTACGGGAATTATTAGCACATCTTCGCCGAATTATAGCGCGAAAAATTCGAATGCGTTATCCATGCTTCGCGATGTTTCGCGTCTTCGGAACCCACCTAATTTCGGATGTTTCGGCACAGGCGTGCTCCCGTCTGAAAAGACCGACGCTTACTGAAAAAGCGTCGCGTCGGACTAGCGTTCGGGCGCCAGGCATCTTGCGCATTCTTCTCGGAGTTGTAATATTTTCCGTGCAATTCATAATGTATGAAACGGTAAAAAGTAATCACGTAAAACAATTGAAGATAATTTAGGGAGTTAAAATGAAACCAAGTGAATCGAAATTTATTTTAAAAGACGTACTCTGAAAAATATCCATCGACATACACTACCGTAAAACCAGTAAAACAAATCAAGCAACTTGGATACTGGGTAATTACTAACCACCTGTGAATATCAAATTTAATTAGATATACCAAATAATTTTATTATAATAGAACCTAAAGCGATGAGCAACGAATTGCAAACTCGGGACGCACTGGAGGGAAGAAGGATCGTTACGGGCGTGTATTTGAAGCCGCTATTCTTATTTTGTCCCTCACAATTGTCGAAAATACCAAATTGTTAATTATAGCGTGATTAAACTGTGCAACTTATTAACGGATATCCAAAAAGAAAGGAAGTAGACATCGAAACTAGACCCAGAACTTGGGCTTTACACGCAATTAATATACCTAGACCCCAGAGTATCGAAACGTCAGACAATGAAACGTGAAAGAGAAAAAAATAAGGTACTCATAGAACTAAACGTGCAGTGGACATTCATCAGCCACCATAAGAAACGAGTATCATCTCGTTAGATTAACATCTTTACGAAATCTTTGTGGAATTCAGTGGATTTCATTGTCGCCCAATAAGCCAGTTGCTCTAACGTTCGTCCAATCATACCTACACGAAAGAAAGTAATAAGTAGTACTGAGCAAGACATATTTCGAAATTTGGGACATCCGCGGTGAGCTGGATCCTGCACAGCAGCTTCACCTCTTCAATTATCATAAGTATGCTGGCATATAGCTTTCAAATCAATGGCCCATGACGATTCATCTGGCGCAGTGTGTATAGCTTGTTGATTTTCTGCGACAGCCACGCCGGAGTACCTAAACCCCACCACAGAAGCTATGGAAGCTCATTTTAGACTGGAAATTAGCAAAACAGGAGGTTCTAACGACATCTGTATTACTTCACTTTCTTAACTGACACAGAGTGTAACATGATTTTGAGAGTTCTTTACACACTTTATCAATATGTAGGTCCCAATTTAAGACCTCATCAATAGTTACACCAAGGATTTTAGCTGAATTTATTAAGTTAATGGTGGATGATGATTGGTCGGTAATTATCATAATTGCTACATTAACCATCCTTATATGCAGGTGCGATCCGTGCATGCTGAGCCCAGATGAAAACATACCGCTTAAAAAAGGTAAGTTAGTTAAATGGGTCAAAGGTGAAGCAATTTCAGCCTGCGCATGCGTTTAATTAGAAGTAGTAAAAATCAGTTACTGGGTTGAAAAAGGAAATGTGACGGTTGATTCGATATAAGTATTAATTTCAGCGTTAGCGTAGGATATATGTACACTGCCGTTCAATGAAGTTCGCTCATACAATAAAAATCTATTATATCACACTGTATACAATTATTAATACATAAAATTAGAAAAATATTAATACATACACTCTTTTCTAAGGGATTAAAGCCATAAATTATTATGTACAGTAGAAATATTGCGACAACCACAATAAAGTCTCTTTTATTATCATTCCAAGAATTTCTCGGAAGTACCGATCTTTTGAAACGGGTCGTTTGGGGATTATTAACGAACAATACATTTAGGAAATATACCGCTGTATCATTCTTGTTTATTTATCACAGGCGTAAAGATATAAATTTGCTTCGTTTTACTGTTAAACGTGTGTTGGTGTGCATCTGTCGTTTTTGCGCGAAAGTTTTAAGAAAATTTACTTCAAAATGGCGCGTGGCAAGCCTACCAGTGTAGAAAAACCTTCACGCATTATTACGCTGTTTGAAGAAGGATATTCGGTTCGATCAATTGCTGAAAAAATAAATATGAGAAGTTCAACAGTAAATGACATCATAAAGCGATATCGGACAACTGCAACTATAGAAAATCGTGTTCGTCCTGGAGCATCTAGGAAAACAACAAAAGCTGAAGATTTGAGAATTGTATTATTAAGCAAACGCAATAGAAAATTAACAGCGCCACAAATAGCAGCCGAAGTCAATTGCGGCCGTGGAGAACAAGTTTCGGCGAGTACGGTAAAACGTCGACTTCAACAAGCGGACCTTCATGAACGTATTGCCGTTCGAAAACCCTTATTACGTCGGGGCAACAGAGCAAAACGGCTATAGTACGCCCGTTCTCATCTAAATTGGTCGTTAAATGATTGGAAACACGTACTTTGGAGTGACGAGTCAAAGTTTGAGATTTTTGGGCAAAATCGACGAGTTTATGCCCGAAGATCTAAAAGCGAAAAGTGATCCCGAACTGCATTGTGCCTACAGTGAAGCAAGGGCGTAGTTCTGTGTTAGTGTGGGGATGTTTCGCCTTTGCTGGGACGGGAGATTTATGCAGAGTGCAGGGTGTAATCAGGAAGGAAAATTATTTTGCAATACTCCAGAATCATGCAGTGCCATCAGGATTGCGTATAATAAGCCGTAACTTTACATTCATGCATGACAACGACCCAAAACACACTGCGTTAGTGTGTAAGAACTATGTAAAGGAGCAAGAAGAACAGCACAGCCTGAAAGTAATGACGTGGCCCCCACAAAGCCCAGATTTGAACCCTATAGAGTTGTTGTGGGATGAACTGGACAGGAGGATCCGAAAAATATGCCCAACTTCACAAGAACATTTACGGAATATTCTGCAACATGAATGGATTAATATTCCACAATCCGTTTTAACAAAACTTATCGAAAGAATGCCTCGAATAGTTCGAGCGGTGATTAACGGAGGCTTTTTCGATGAAAAAAAATATAATGTTCAGTATGTTATATTAGGCCAGAATAACTTTTTATTTATTTATGTTTGTCTTTTTTACCTGTACATACAATAAAATTGCATTTTGTTTTTAGTTTCGTTTGTTTCTGTAACCTTTTCATGTTTTTTACCAACCGACCGAACTTCTCTAAACGGCAGTGTATATGGTATAGCTTAGTTATGGAGAACAGAATAATATTAAATTACAATTAAAAGATCTATAATTTTAAATAGTAAAAACAAATACCACAACATATATTATATAATTCGAAAATAACCGACGACTACTAACGTAAGCAATTAATTAAGGGGCGTTTAATGCTGTTATATCCGCCACATACTTAGAAGTTTCACTTATGTTATTCTTCACTTTCTTATTGGCCTTCTTATTGCGTTTCTTCTTCCGCCTATCTTTAAGATCTCTATCTTCGAGGTCTTTGAAATCTTTCACTTCGTCTGGTACCGGATTCTCGTCCTCTTTAACCTCCTCCTCTACGTGGGATACGTGAGATAGGGTGTGTTGGCTACCGTTAAATTCCTGGGCGATAGCCTCGACTTCAGGCGCCGTCTTCCTACTTCGAAAACATTTCCAAAGTCCATAACGAACCTCCCAATCCTCAAAGAAGAGTTCCGGTTTATTCCATAGGATGTGATGTCTAGCGTATTGATAGGTCGTTTGTAATGGCGGATTTAGATGTGGGGAGAACTCCGCCCTCCTTTGCAGTATAGTGTTGAGGTATTCGTAGAAAACCTAAAGATGGAGTGAGCCAATCAGTGCTATATTAATTAATGCCTGTTTAATAATCGCAAAATCCAATATTTAATTTAATAAAGTTGATACGAGTATCTCAAAAGTCGCCATCTTCAATTTTTGTTCAACAGCAATCTTAATTGGTCTTATCGAAAACAGTGACCCATATGAAACCGTTCTTCATACCTCTTACACAGTAAACAACATATAAGTATCGGCACCCTCCGCACCACACAAGTTTAATTTATTATATAGTAATATAATAATTAGTCCGGGACGACCGTTTCGAGGACGCGAATGGTCCTCATCATCAACCGGTGACCGAATGAAGTGAGAAAAAACTTTTTCTAAAACTAAACATGCATTTACTATCCCTACTTCTTAGAACAGATATCCTTTACAAGTGCCTAATTCTACCCCCTGCACGCCTTGAAGCTACGACGTGCGAAAGATAACATGCATGAACTATCCCTTCACCGAGAAGAAATATTGTATTTTACAAGTGCCTAATTCTACCCCCTGCACGCCTTGAAGCTACGACGTGCGAAAGATAACATGCATGAACT